>ML826362.1:73448-124126 GCA_009831015.1 Picea engelmannii | reverse complement strand
TTGATATAATTAGATGTAATGATATGGTTGATATGCATGTTTAATAGTACAACATTTTTGAGGATATGTTAACATGATGATTCAAAAACTGAGTTTATGTTCATTTATTTTGTAGATTTAAAAGTAAGATTAACAAAAAATGTCGCTTATAATTAAAAAATTAAATTTATAACATGATTTTGTGATAATTTGGTTTTTAACTAAAGTAGTGTTTGTTAGTTTACATACTTTTATCATTGCTTTTGAAAATATTTATAAAACTATGCCCCCAATGTTGAGTAAAACCACAATTAATGAAGTAATTTAAAATTTTATAGCAATCAACTTACAAAATAATGACAAAATTAACAATAGGAAGATTTGCATCCATAAATATTTAAAGCCAATAGAATTCTTATCATTGGAGATCATAACTTTTTATAATAACAATTTTTAGTGTAGAAGAGTCTATTCAAAAAGAGTAATTAGTACAATGGAAAATAATATTTATTCATATGTAATTTGTTTTTTGAAAAATAATAGTTAGAATGAATATGTATAATGAACTATCTATGCAATTATAGTTTCAATTTTATAATTATAGTTTAAACCATATTGAACTTTGTAATTTATAAAAATAAACATGATGATGATAACCATCTTATAACAAACATAAATAACATCTAAAATACACATTTATATTCGCTACTTAATATCATCTAATTGTATATACCTCTAGCACATATAAACATCATTAATTAGATAGCACACATATCTAATAATTTAACAATGCATCATCATTGTGATCACATCTAACAAAAGACAAACATTTTCTAACATCATCATCACACACATCTAACAAGCATAATTTAACATACACAACTATCAATCACATTTAACATTAAACATATCTAACATGACCTAAAAATGTACACATCAACATATAAATTAATCAAGTATATCATCATGATCAACAGGAAAAATGCATGTCTAATGAAAAATGTTATAACATCAAACACATTTAACAAACATATCTAACATGACCTAACAATATACACATCAAAATCAACATATAAATTAAGTACATCATCAACATGATCAATAGAAAAAAACACCATATAACCGCTATAACATATCTAGTCTAGCCGGTGGGACAATCTGCATACCACAATAGTAGTGGAGGCATGGTCTGTAGTGGAAGATGATGGATGATGAATAGGTCATGCCTACTCATCTAGGTGAGCTGAAAGAGGAGGATGAAGAATACGTATGACATGCTCATCTGGGTGAGGTGAAAGAGGAGGAGGAGGAATATGTGTTTCCTCCTCATGATCTGGGTGAGGTGAAGGAGGAGGAGGAGCATGTGGAGAAGGATGATCTTGACCACCCTCATCAATCGATGGGGTACTGGATGAACGGGTTGTACTGGAAGAATATTTGTGCTTATCATCAGGAGCCCTCCTCGTTTCTAGTAGCCTAGCAGCTCTGACGTTATGACGCATAACAGGAATCAAATCATGCGACATCTCCCTCCAAATATCCAAGAGCATAAGATCTCCGATGATATCTCACATCAGGGCAGGTTGGACTCCCACCTCATTCAAAAGTACAGAGAGTCGGTCATCCAACTCCAACCTGAATCTGGTATCGAGCCTACGATGCATGTCGTCGGGTATCTGCACCCGAGGAGCCTGACCCGTCATGGCCTCATGCATCATCTCCTCATTGTCATCTGTTGGGGGAGGAGGTATGTCCCCAATTAAAGTGTCAATATCTACAAAATATATTGTACAAAAAAATAATTACACAGTTAATTTATTAAACAATTTAATAAAACAAGTTAAAGAATGTGTTAGAATTAATTTTATTATAATTAAGACAATAAAATGAAACTATATTAATTTAAACAAAACATTAATATTACCTCTATCATCTAGTGGCTCATCTAGTGTGAAGAGGATGTGCAGACATCCACGACAATCCAAACCCGCGTAAGGACACGAAACCATGACGAACATGTGATATGCCATACTGCCTAGTATCCCTAGTGTGTTTGGAGAAATCCTGGTCGAAAACTACGGCTGGCCCCTCTTGGGCATCATATCCCCCCACATGCGCATATACACATGAGTCCTCGAACTAATAGGATGATGAACAAAATTTGACCTCGTCTCTGGAAGCATCTCAAAAAGTAAGCAAAACAACCTTGAGGCAAAAGGGAAGTTCGACCTCCCACGTATCATAGCACGACATTTTTCTAGTGCTATATAAAACTTTCGCAAAAAAAATGTCAGACCATATGATACATCGTGGCATCTGTACCAACGAATCAACATAATACAAGAGGTAATCTAATGTGTTTCCCATCACTGGTTAAGTGGAATATGGTATTCACTAACATTGAGATGCACATAACCTCCTCTGCACCGAAAGAGGCAATTTTCAGTTGTCCACTAGAAACCTAAAAATCAGCTTGGGATAGTACATCAACCCCAATATATCACTTAGAGTACATTAGCTCACTCTGATCTGGATTATTTTAGGAACGAAATAAAAGCAAAGATATTACAATGAAATACACATAAATATTGCCAGAAACAGAGACATACAACAATACATGATTTCTATTAATGAAAGAAATGTACAGACACTATAAAAATACAGAGTGCAAGACTCGCTAGAATGGTGGCAACTTTATCTCTGAGAAGGGATGTGACAGCTATGCTCATTCGCAAGAATATGAGTACAATGAGGCTCTGAAGGCATTTTTACAATAAACATGAATGACAAAACCCTAAACATCCAAAAACCTAACCCTAGGAGATGAAGTGCAAAAGGTCATGTGGTCCCACATTAGGGTAAGTTAGTAAATCAACTTCTCAGGGTCGTAGCTTTTGCATACAATATATGTTTTAGGCATGTGGTAGCCCGTTGGAAAAGTATTTTCAAGAACTACACATTATGTTGTCAAAATTTGACTACTTCAACAATTTGACTATGGCAAGCCCAAAAAATATTGTTTAGGGCCTCAAAACGGCCCCATAAGTACAAAAAGATGTATTGAGATGAAAACTACCAAAATAGGGCAGTTGGACTATATGGGCGGCCACCAATATCTATCCGGATGCTATGTAGGGCTTCAATATAACCTCAGAAGTACAAACCCATAATTACAAAGAAATGTCCCCATTACAGAGAAACATGTTGAACTGAAAAGTGTCAAGATGAGCCACTTGGAATTTGGAACAGGTGGGTTGCCACCAATATCCACCTGCATCAGTCCTCCCCCCTTAGGAAGCAATAGTCTCCATTACATTGAGTTCTTGGGAAAGTGAGGAAAGTGTTTGATGAATCTGAATCTTGGTGAGATGTGTGCCTTGCTAGAGAAGTTGCATTGTTTAATCTATGGAAGGTTTTCATGAACCTGTTGTTGGCAGGGTTGAATCTGTTCCACCAACCTGTTTTCTCTGGGATTGACAGGGCATTGTGTAGGCACCATTGTAGGTGAAGAAAAAATATCTTCTTTCTCTTCTGCAATGTTCTTCAGTTGGATAGAAGGTGTTGAGGATGCAGTGGTTGTAGTGGCCTTCTGTTTGAACAGATTGTGAAGACGTTGGATTTTGCAGTATGAGAGATTACCTTGCGGCACGTTTTTGGTGGAACAGTAGTTGGAACTACCTTTGTTATCTTGTAGAGTTGACCCCCCAAAGTAATAATGACACTATGAGGTCGAGACTCATAAATAGCATGATGTTTCCACATATATGGTTGGAACAAAATAACATCACAGACATTAAGAGGGGCAACATCACATACTACCTTATCCTTGAAGGGTTGTATGTCATAGGACATGTAACACTGTTAGCTGACACAGAAATATCGCCCCTGGCGAATCCACCAGATGTTGTATGGTTGTGGGTGGGGTGTTGTCAACAACCCTAACTATTTGACGAACTCATCTAAGATGAGGTTCTTCTAGATTCTTCTATAAACAATGAAATGCAACGGGGTCCCCTTCACCCACATATGTGAATGGTTTAGGTGCTCCCCCTCTTCAGGATCTATTGATTCCTCTGGTTGAATTGTTGCGGTCGCAACAATAGCAGTGAGGTCTGCGTCGATGATCTTTCTTTTTTCATTATTTTTTGTATCATATTTTGAATTTAGCTCCTTATCTTTGATCTCATCCACCAGTGACTATTTTGAGTGACATTCATCGATGTTGTGCTAAGGGATTTTGTGGAAGTTGCTCCACTTCCCAGTGCCATTTTTCATCTTTCCCTTACCCTTATTTTCTTGTGTCTTGGACTGGTTGTCAGAAGATGTTTTGGTTAGGGTCATTTTTATCGTGCTTTGGTTGTTGCACATTTGCAGAACCAAACTCATATTTTTTCTGGTGCCCAAATTTCTGCTCGATTTTGACAGCATATCGATAGGAAACTCCCAGTGATGAGATGTTTAGGAAATCCATTTCAATTTATATGTACCTATGCAAAGCCCCATGATATTTCAAAACTAGATGTCGCTTAGATTATTTGATACCCAGCTTGGTATGCAAGGTATGAAAATTATTTGTGAACTCCAGCACATTTTTTCCCTTCTCGTGTTGCAATGTGGTCCATATCATGTATTGGTCTTCGTAGTTATCAATTGATCCAGGCGGATATTGGTGGCCACCCACTTATTCCAACTGGCTCCTCTTGAGAGTTTTAGTTCAACACGTTCTTCTGTACTTTTTTGTAATTTTGGGTTCTACACTTTTGGGGATATGTGAAGCCCTAGACATCTTCCAGGTGGATATTGGTGGCCACCTACCTAATCCAACTAGCTTATTTTGGAAGTTTTCATGTCAGTACATATTTATGTACTTCTAGGGCTGTTTTGGGGCCCTAATAATATAATTTTGGATTGACACAGTAAAATTGTAGACATAGTCAGATTTTGAAGTACCAACTTACCCATCGAGGCCCAACTGTACCTTGGGAAGTTGAAGTACCAACTTACCCATCGAGGCCCACATAACTATTGGTGTTTCATCTCCTAGGGATAGGTTTTTGGATGTCTATGGTTTTGGAATTCATGAGTAATGTTAAAAAGGCCTTTGAAGCCTCATTGTAATGAATCTTCTCAGATAGATGTGTGTAGCAGCCACATCTCTTCTCAGAGATAACTACCACCATTCGAGCAAGTTGTTTAAGTTCTGCAGTTTTACAGTTTCAACCTATTCTATTTATTCAATAGAATTTAATGTTCATTGGATATCTGTTGTTTTTCTCTGTATCTCTATGTTATTGTATTCAGTCTATTATTCATTTTGTTCCACTCATAAATCCGAATCATCAATAGGGTAATATTTTTCCTTGACCGCATCCCAAAAAAAATTCCAAGTAGGCTCGGCCCCATATATTCCATATTTCTCTGTGGAAATTTTCTCCCAGTAAGTTTCCCACCAATGTTTGACATGGGGGAGATCCTTGAGGAGTGCGAAGGTGATATTTTACCTATCGGAAAAATTGTGAAGAGAGAAATAACCTTCTAGTAGATTTAACCATTTTTCTAGGGCATCTGCATCTATCTGACCTTCAAATACGGGAATATCAAATTTAACTTGTACCTTGAAGGGAGAAGTTCCTCCAAAATGGTTTCTAGATTAATATGCGCATGTTGCTATCGGAAGGTGTTGAAGGATGTGGGAAAAATTATCCATCATTTTGTCCCTCTGTCACGCGAGAGCTTGCTCAAGAAACAGGTTAATAGAATCTTTTGCTCTATTGTTTTTCTTTTCTTCCAGCATGGAGGGTTTATTGGGTGTGCAAGAGCGATTTTCCTCAAGAGAGACAAGCTCAAGACCCAAATTTCTATACTCGAGCCTTGTTGGGGACATGCACTGTAAAACGATCAAGAGAAGCCTGCTCTGATACCACTGATCCAGATTATTTTCAAAATGAAATGACATCAAATATATTACAATGAAATACACATAAATATTTCCAAAAACAGAGAAATACAACAATACATGATTTCTATTAATGAAAGAAATGTACAGAGACTGTAAAAATCTAGAGTGCAAGACTCACTAGAATGGTGGTGAGAGGAGATGTGGCGGCTATGCTCATTCAAAATAAGATGAGTAAAATGAGGCTCTGAAGACATTTTTACAATAAACATGAATGTTGAAACCCTAGACATCCAATAACCTAACCATAGGAGATGAAGTGCCAAAAGTCATGTGTGCCTCGTTGGGGTAAGTTAGTACATCAACTTCCTGGGGTCATAATGTTTGCATACAATCTCCGTTTTAGGCGTGTGATAGCCCATTTGAAAGGTATTTTCGAGAAATACACATTATATTGTCAAACTCTAACTCTTTCGACAGTTTGATTGTGGCAATCCAAAAAATTGTTGTTTAGGGCCTCAAAACAACCTCAGAAGTACATAAAGATGTACTGAGATGAAACTGCCAAAATAGGCTAGTTGGACTAGATGGGCGGCCACCAATATCCACATGGATGTTGTGTAGGGATTCAATAAAACATCATAAGTGCATAACCCATAATTACAAAGAAGCGTCCCCATTACAAAGAAATGTGTTGACCTAAAAAGTGTCAAGATGAGCCAGTTGGAATTTGGAACAGATAGGTGGCCACCAATATCCACCTAGATCAGTTGTTCCCCCTTAGGAAGCAATGGTATCCATTGTGTTGAGTGCCCGTGGAAGAGGGGAAAGTGTTTGATGAATCCGAATCTTGGTGAGTTGCGTGCCTTGTTGGAGAAGTTGTGTTGCTTGGTCTGTGAAAGGTTGTCATGAACCTGTTGCTAGTGGGGTTGAATATGTTCCACCAACCTGTTGTTTTTGGGCTTGATGGGGAATTGTGTAGGCACCATCATAGGTGAAGAAACAATATCTTCTTTCTCTTTTGGAATCTTCTTCTGTTGGATAGAATGTGTTGAGGCTGAAGTGGTTGTAGTGGCCTTCTCTGCATCCTTTGAACATATTGTGAAAAGGATGAATTTTGCAGTATGAGAGATTACCTTGCGACACGTTTTTGGTGGAACATTAGTCAGAACTACCTCTGGTATCCTATAGAGATGACCCCCCAGAGTAATAATGACACTACAGGGTCGAGACTCATAAACAACATGATGTTTCCACATATATGGTTTGCAAAAAACAACATCACAAACATCAAGAGGGGAAACATCACATACTACCTCATCCTTGAAGGGTTGGATTCCATATGAAAGCCGACATTGTTGGCTGACACGGAGACCTCATCCCTGGGAAATCCACCCGATGTTGTATGGTTGCAGGTGTGGTGTTGTCGACAACCCTAACTATCTGATGACCTCAGTTGAGATGAGGTTATTCTGGCTTCCGCTATCAACAATGAAATGCAACGGAGTCCCCTTCACCCACATCTGTGAAAGGAAGAGGTTCCCCCCTCTTCAAGATCCACTGGTTCTCCTAGTTGAATTGTTTCGATCACGATAGTTGCAGTGGGGTCTACGTCAATGATCTATTTTTTTTCATTATTTTTTGTATCAAATTCATAATTAGGGTTCGGCTCCTTGTCTTTGATCTTGGCCACTAATGATTATTTTGAGTGACATTCATCGATGTTGTACTAAGGTATTTTATGGAAGTCACACCACTTCTTAGTGTCATTCTTCATCTTTCCCTTACCCTTATTTTCCTATGTATTGGACTGGTTTTCGGAAGGCTATTGGTTAGGACTGTCTTTATCATGCTTTGGTTGTTGCGGATTTGTAGACCTAAAATGTCGTTTGTTCTGGTGCCCAAATTTCTGCTTGATTTTGAAAGCATATCGATAGGCCCCAGTGATGAGATGTTTAGGAAATCCATTTCGGTTTGGATGTACCTATGCAGAGCCCCATGGTATTTCAAAAACAGATGTCGCTCGGAGTCTTTGATACCCCACTTGGTATGCAAGGTATGGAAATTATTTGTGAACTCCGGCATTGTTTGGCCCTTCTCTTTCTGTAGTCTGGTCCATCTCATGTACTGGTATTCATAGTTATCAACAGGGTAATATTGTTCCTTGACCACATCCACAAAACAATCCCAAGTGGGCTCGACCCCATATATTCCAAATTCATCTGTGGAACTTTTCTCCTAGTAAGTTTCCCACCAATGTTTGACATGGGGGAGAGCCTTAAGGAGTGCGAAGGTGATATTTTACCTGTCGAAAAAATTGTGAACAAAGAAATAACCTTCTAGCAGATTTAACCATTTTCTAGGTCATTTGTATCTATCTAATCTTCAAATATGGGAATATCAAATTTAACTTGTACCTTGAAGGGAGAAGCTCCACCAAAGTGGTCGCTTAATTAAGATGTGTATGTTGCTATCAGAAGGAGTTGGTGGATGTGAGAAAAATTCTCCATCATTTCGTCCCTCTGTCGCACAATAGCTTTCTCAATCAACATGTTAATAGAATCCTCTGCTCTACCATTTTTCTTTTCTTCCACCATGGAGGGTTTCTTGGGCATGTGAGAGCGATTGTCCTGAAGAGAGACAAGCTCGAGACCCAACTTGCTATACTCAAACCTTGTCAGCGACATGCACTGAAAAGCTATCAAGAGTAGCATGCTCTGATACAACTGATCCAGATTATTTTTGGAATGAAATGAAAGAAGAGATATTACAATGAAACACACATAAATATTTCCAGAAACAGAGAAATACATCAATACATGATTTCTATTAATGAAATAAATATACAGAGACTGTAAAAATATAGTGCAAGAGAATGGTGGCATCTTTATCTCTAAGAAGAGATGTGACAGGTACGCTCATTCACAAGAATATGAGTACAATGAGGCTTTGAAGGCATGTTTATAATAAACATGAATTCCAAAACCCTAGACATTCAAAAACCTAACCCTAGGAGATGAAGCGCCAAAATTCATGTGGGCCCCATTGGGGTAAGTTAGTACATCAACTTCTTGGGGTCGTAACTTTTGCATACGATCTCTTTTTTAGGCCTGTGATAGCCTGTTGGAAAGTAATTTTCAAGAAATACACATTATTCCATTAAAATCTAACTCTAACAATAGCTTGACTGTGGCAAGCCCAAAAAATGTTGTTTAGGGCCTCAAAACGGCCCCAGAAGTACAAAAAGATGTACTGAGATGAAAACTGCCAAAATAGGCCAGTTGGACTAGATGGGCAGCCACCAATATCCTCCTAGATGTTGTGTAGGGATTAAAGACAGCCTCAGAAGTTCAAAACCCATAATTACAAATAATTTTCCCCATTACAGAGAAACATGATGAACTGAAAATTGCCAAGATGAGCCAGTTGGAATTTGGAATAGGTGGGTGGCCACCAATATCCACCTGGATCAGACTCTCGACTGCAACACCTACTGGCCCATCTAGGAACTGGGGAAAATCCTCCCCTCTCTTGGATATCCTAGTGATAAATCAAATATCATCCTCAGTGGGATGGTATCATTGATCCAAACCCACACGAAAAAAATTTCGATGGACATCCCATCGATGGATCAAATGCACCAACAACCCAGAGTGCCCCCTCATAGTACTTAAGGAGGCCTACATTCCTCAAGTGAACATGAGTCTCTGCAGTAATATGGAGAGGGTACAAATCCCTCTCCCTCTCCCTTGCCTCCCATTCTCATACAACATTGTACAGGTCCACCCTCTGCTCCTATTGTTGTTGCTTCTCTCTCTGCTCACATCTCTACATGATTAACATATGAAACACATAATCCTCACTCATACATAAAAATAAAAAAAAATCTATTGAATGGTAAATTTATCTATAAATATGGAAAAATAACTTCCTTCAAAAAAGAAGTTAATTGCATTACCGATGCACCCAAAAAACTGTCATGCACCGTCAACGATGCGTATATATTGTGAGCATCGTCCACAGTGCGTCATTGTAAAGTAACACACTAAACAAAATATGTTCTACTATGTTATGTGGTGCATTGGAAAACAGTACCACACCGGGGATCTAGACTACAACACATATGCCCCGGTGTGGTATATTTATCCTTACGCATGGCTTAAACCAAAAAACAAATTAAAATATTAACGCACGTAAACAATTATTTAGAAATTAGCAAAAAATTGGTGCATATATGTTCACTACATGCATCGATGCATGTAACGAACGTCAATGCACCGTCACATAAACTTTTCCAACTTTTTTAGTACAAAACTTTTTGCGGTGCATTCTAGTCGTTACTATCGCACCGCGTACAGTGCTACCAAAACATTTACGGGGCGCATCGCAACATAATGTTACATTTCTCAGCAGTGCATTTGGTAAATATGAACACCCCAGTAAGCACGTTTACCAACTCACTGTGTAAAAATATATCTAATAAGGGCGGTGTGCCATTTACTTTAATGACCCAATGTGTTATCTATACTTTGATGCACCTCCCTACCAGTTATATACTTTTTCTTCAATGTGTAGTTAAACGGACGCGCCAATGTATTTATGTTTACCAACGCACTGTCGAGAAAGGTAATAAGGT
This sequence comes from Picea engelmannii, assembly GCA_009831015.1. Lineage (NCBI taxonomy): Eukaryota > Viridiplantae > Streptophyta > Pinopsida > Pinales > Pinaceae > Picea > Picea engelmannii. The sequence continues at coordinate 113,615 of ML826362.1, read as the reverse complement.
ACGTGGTGTGCCCTGTAAATTTACAGGTTGCACCGTAGGCGATGCGAGATGAGGGCTTCAAACGCACCACGCAGTTTTTTTTTAAACTTAATATTTCACTCAATTTTAAATTGTAATCCAATGAAAACTTAAGTTATGAAGAAACAAGGACATTACCTAGACATTTTATCGTCGGGGAGGAATGGTTGCAACGTACTAAAAAAGAACTAAATTTTCCCACCATTTGGAAAAATTCGAAATTCATGCACCGAGCAATAGAAGAAAGGAAGGAAAGCAAGGAAAGCACCGGTGGAAGAGTGCTTTAGATAGGAAAAGGTTGCACTGGTGTTTTTTAGCTCTACAACACTGAAAATGGTAAAAATGATTTTTATCGTCGTCAATTTTTTTTTTATAAAACCTTGTTTCGGTGCGCCCGATGACCAACTGCAACGGAGCATACATGTTTAATGAGCGCACCGGTTATATATATTTTTTTAAACAATCCTAGCACGATGCATCTATTTTTGGGAATGCATGTGCACCGGTGCGTTTACTACTACATAGTGCACCACCATACATTTTTTGAAAAAATACAATGGTGTGGAATTTTTTGTTTAAGCATGACATGGTGCGGTATAATAATAGATGCCCTAGTGTGGTCAATTTTACATAGCAGACTACGTAAGTTTGGAAATTAACCCTAACACGATGCTCCATATTGGAGAATTGGTGTGCATTGGTGCGCATGATACAATGGAGTGCACCAGAATATATTTTTTGACATAATCCTACATTGGTGCATAAATGTTTTTAATTTAACCATATCATGATGTGCTCTACTAATAGTGCACATGTGCTTCCAGTGTTAAGTTGTGCACTGGAGATTTTTTAAAGAACGTTATTATGGTGCATCATTATTTCTCGGTGCGTCATTATTTCCATAACGCACCTGATACTATTTTTCTTTATTTGAAATAACTCTGCTATGGTGCACTAGTTTTGAGGGCACCAATGCGCCTGTTGTATAAAACACATCGATGCATTATGTACTTATAAAAGGAATAGTGTAAAGCATCTACTAAAACCTCTTCCCGCTCTCCTTCACTAGTATCATCCGCTATAAATTGATTTTGGGGCTATTTTTATAGGGGTGTCCACAAAAACCTCTGCTAGAGGGTATTTTTCTTGTAGTGAATGCAAAGGTTTTCTAGAGTTCAAGTGTGGAAAATCAATCCAAGTTTGTTTATATATACTACCCAAACCACAAGTAAATGGGTTTCCCTCAATTGTTGCTAAATATCACTCTAATATATTTATGGATGATGAGTGCAACTACATGAACACTATGGTACTATTGTTCCTCTTTATTGGATTGACCACAAGTGGAGAACATTGCTCCTTGGGTGAAATCAAGTTTTGTATTTATCCTCTTCTTCACTATTAAACCATGTTGTGAGGATAATCTATATTCAATAACATTTCAATAATTTCAATTAGGAACAATCAAGGTGAGGTGTGTGAATGAACAATATATTGACTCTCGATGCACATATATTGAGCACACAATTTGTGATTTTTAACAATAACTCTTTATTCCTTGCTTAAGCATCCTAGTCAAATTGAACATTATGGGCACTTATGTGATGGTGTGCCTCAGTGTTTGTATAGTATGGCCTTCTTTTATTCATATTTGATTTGTACCAATACAGTGTTAGAGATTGCACCATGCTTTTGCATTCCTTGATCCATGATTGAAAATTGATGTGAGTTGTGTCTTGATCCTCCACTTACCTTGGAGACTCTCATTCCAACAAAATTGCTATTCTCAACCCTCTCTTCTTCATCTTGTTCTCACATCTCTACATACAAATGTAACCTTTATTAAACAAAGACATTGGGAAAGAATAATAAGCTATGTGACAGACGGAAGCTTCACAATCAATACTTAAGGATGTTAAACAGTTGGTTGTCATTGATGTCAACCCTTGGAGAAGTCCAGAATCCCTAGATATATGTTTGATATTGATGGTGAGTTAGTTTTCATTGATGGAGTGGTTGATGTATCCCTAGAGATATGTTTGATATTGATGGTGAGTTAGTTTTCATTGATGGAGTGGTTGATGTCAACAGATGTGATGGGTGCATTTGATGAAGTCTACATAAAGCCTTGGAGGTGTGTTTGTTGCACCCAAAGTTGGTTGAGGAATATTCACATGAAGGAAAGTATAAATGAAAGTAATACACTCATAGTTGGATAGGCATTGTCATGTCATTTCCGATGATAGGTGGTATGCCACGTGGTTCCTCACGATTGAGTTGTTACGAGGTCATGAAGTTGGAATCCCAAAATATGGGTTAATAAGTCCCTAATTGGTTACAATATGGATTAAGAAATCCATAATTAGTTTCAAGTCATTAATGAAAGGGTGAAGTGGTTGTAACAAGAAAGTTCAAGAAGCCTTAAAGTTAAGGAAAGAGGTTACTTAGAAAACATATATATACACCTTAAGAAGTCACTCATAAGTACATTCACACACACATTATAATGAATATATTCTATGTGAGTAAGTGATTCTCATATGAGGTAACCAAGGAGATATGAGGTGAATTTCAGAGGGAAGATGAAGTGAAGAAGGGTAAAATTCCAAAGGAGGATGAAGACTTGTGAGGATGTGTTCTAAGGTATGTTATTTACAAGTCATATTACCATTTTCGCTATAAATTTATTTATAGAATGATTCATATAGAAAACCCTAGATGATATTGAGAATACATATGAAGGTACTTGTGGTAGAAATTTGAGATTCTGGGTCATTGTATTTTCGGAGATAAACTATGTGGAAAATATTGTTTTTGGATAGTCCTGAAACTAGTATCAAACATATGTTCCGGGTAAAAAAGTCATAACATATTCATATAGTATCAAACTTATGTGAGACAAAATGAATTGGATATATTACAGTCTGTATTATGTTGTGTATGATATTTAGATCCAGATATCCAATATGTTGTGTGTGGCAGTCTCTACAAGTTCTCTATAGAATAAGCCAAAATTCAGCAAGGTCTTCCATTTTTTCTATAAATCCTTTTTGGGGATGTTACAAGTAGTGAAACTTAGAGGAATTGTAGAGAAGATATTGAATAATATTGGGTACAAGTTTCATACCTTTATTCATTACATGTGCAGAGTTATGCTTGTTGAAATTTAGGGTTTGTGACTAATCCAAAAACTAGTCTAGTGAGACTAAGGTAAAGTTTGATGAAGATATTATTCTCTTGTTGCTGAAGTTGAGGAATGTATGCAATTTTATGATCACATACACCATGTGTGTTACAGATTTACATGTATGTTTATATGCATATTTTCAGGGTTACATGTTGATGATGTTATGGTGCATGCTTGAGGAAAGTCTTTGGTATATTGTTGAGGCATTGGCACAGGCTTGAGGCACATATTAGGTGCATGGTTGAGGCATATACTTGGTATATGATATTGGTTGTTTGGTAATTTGTTTAGGCACTTCATTGATGATATCTTATGATACATGGTGTATGAAATGATTGAGACATATAATGAATGATATGGTATATGGTTGAGGCACATGGTTTGAGGAGCATCTTGGATATTGGGCACATTATTTGAGACACATTTTTGGTATATGTATGAGGCATTCCTTAGTGACATTGATTTGTGGTGAGATACATATTTGATGCATGATATGGTGTTGGCACATGGTATGGCACAGGTTTTGTTTGATGCATGATTTGGTACAGGTTTTTTACATGTTGTGGTAAAGGTTGTGGTACATGATTGATGCTTGGTATGGTACATGTTGATGGTTTAGTACATGCTTTGGTACATGATTGAGACACATATCTTGTGATGGTATGTTGGTGATCTTGGTACATTATTGGTATAGGCATGTGTTGGTGATGTTGGATATCTAGTTGATGTGTCCTTGGTATATGATCCATGTGAGAGGATCTAGTTGAGTATCGATGATAGGAATGGAAAAGAAACAACAAAATAGCAATGGATTTCATCTTGTAAGTATTACTTGATTCATTAAAAGAGAAAGTGGAAATTTTTTTATCAACTAAAGAACTTTGGGATAAGCTACATGATCTCTATTTTGAGGAATCTCTTATCATAGAGCTAGAGAGTGATAAATAATATGTAGGTACACAACAAGAAAGATTATCTTCATGTCAGATAGATTCAGAACAAGAAGATTGTGAATAAGTTATAGTAGATATCGAAGCATAATTAATCAATTCTCTAGATGAAGTTATGAAAGAAAGAAATAAAAACAAGTCTCTTGAATAACAATTGGTCAAGAAGAATTCTCAAGAAAGTTCCAAATAATCCCAATAGGTCATCGTGAAACTAAAAGCTCAGCTAGAAGAAGCCAAAAATATTGAAGAAGAATACAAAGGTCAGAAGGAAGAAAAGCAATGTTTGGAAGCCGAAATAAAGGAAGGAGAGAAAAGAGAAAATATTTTGATAGATCATCTTAAGGAAATAAATCAGGACTTAAATCAACTTGAAGCATAATTTGGTGACGAAGAAAGAAGAATTGAAAAGGAAAGCATCTCCTTCAAGATCCAACTTTAAGAACCAAAGCGAACAGAATAAGTCATGAAGAGTCAGATGATGAAGAAATAAGAAGAGGTTGAAAAGATTTAAGAAGAAGTTGTCACATTGAGAGCCAAAATCATCAAGCTCAGCAAGAACGATGAAGAGACAGAAACATCCACATCATCAGTAGAGAATGTTGAAGAGAATCACTCCAGGTTGCCAGAAAAGAAGAATGAAAAAAAGAGTAAGAGTTTCAAAGAAGTACTCAAAGGAAGGAATCATGGTGAGCTAGAATCAAAGAAAAATGATAAATATACATCTTCAAGAAAACCCTCCACATTCAAGCCACAAAGAAGGTTCAATCAAAATGAATGGATCAATAGAAGAGAAGATCATGATCAACCAAGGCGGGAATTCAGAAGGACTATGCCACAAAGAAGATCATTCACTCCCAGGTATGTAAATTTCTTTTATGGTCATTGTTTTTATTGTACTAAATTTGGACATAAAGTTGCAGATTGCAGGGCTTATGAAATAAATGTTCAAGCAAGAAATGCTTATGTGTCCCCACATAACATTGAATGTTACAATGCCATAACTATGGACACATAGCTCATGATTGTATAATCGTGATGGATACTTATATAAAAGAGAACAATGATATCAGATATAAGAAAGTATGGAAAAGAAAACAAGAACAGGTAAAGGAAGATCTTATGAATGAAGGCGACCCAAGATCTTTTCATCGAAGTGACTTATAAAGAATCGTATTAAATGAGCATAGATTAAAGTGTACCATTAAAGAATAAAAAGCTCAATAATGAAGAGATATAAGCATAAAATATGAACACAAAAATTGATAACGGAGTTCGTTCTTGGTGGACTACGTCTCTGGGTCCTGCTCTCAAATGGGTAGGCCTTTTTATTAACTCGGCAAAAGAATTTGGAAAAATACATAAGTATACCTCATTCTGAAATTAAGCTGCAGAAGATTTGCTCAAATCAGAAAACAGACAACACCATTGAATTCGTGGCGTTGAACTACCCAAAACTTACTATCTCTACACCTCAATCTGACTCTGGCACTCCCAGACCCAAGAGAAATTTTGTTTCAATTTTCGTGCCTTGCAACCTGCAATTAATTCCAAAAAAATGCCTCGAAAACTATGCCTGATCATACCGTTGTGCACCTCTCCCCGTGCTCTGTAGGATTTCAAATTTTAAATAATAATTGTGAGCATTGTAAACAATGGGGTCGTTTGTCCTATTGGTTAAAAGAGCTATAGTTAAGGTCTATACAATGGGGGAGGTCCCAGGGTCGATCCCGCAGGCCTCCCCTTTTGGGTGTTTGTTATAACTTATATATATAAATGAATATGGTAGTTTCACCAAATTTTGAGGTGGTTTAGATTGGACCGTTGGGATACTAGATTTGGCGGGGCTCCGCCAGATTTGGTGGAGACACCCTTTTTTTATTTTTTTATTTTAGTTCTCGAGCCCTCATTGGGCATGTTCCCACTGCCACGTGGCAGCCCATGACTCAAGTATGTGGTAGACAAACATTGGGCCATGCCAACCACCTGTACAGTCACCTGCCACATCAACATGTCGTGTTAACCTACCATGTCACCATGTGGTATGCCACGTGATTGTTATGATTTCCATGTGGTGCTTTTTCATTGGTCCATGGATCGACTCGAAAAATCCAAAAACGAGTGACACGTGGAATCCTCTGGTGATGCCACGTCACCATGTTGACGTCATGTTGAAGTCAACATGACACTTGTTGCCTCCCACGTATGTCATGTACATTGTACGGATGATGATGTCATATGTACTGATGCTGACGTCAACAGTATGGATGTTGACTCATACCATGTTGACTGAGCTAGGTTGACCAAACTTTGACCATGAATATATTTCGATATGTAACTCCGTTTGATGAGTCATTTACGTTGTTGGAAATCTTGCAACGTGCTCTTCACGATGATGCCACTTTCATTGATTTTTGAGTACTTTTAATTTTTTCCCTTTCTCTGTCTGTTGAGGCCATTATGAGCTTCCTGAGTTGCTTCTACGAATTATGAGTTGTCCTTAGTCTTCTCTGGATCCGTTTTTTATCACGCCTTCCCACTGAGAGTTGTTTGGACCACCAAAAGATTTCATCAATCAACAAATAAGTGAGGGAAGAGTTCCCTCACCTTGTCCTTCTCAATCCACTTTGCCTTGCTTTGATGTGTTCCCTTTAAGCCTACTCGAAGATAATCAACATCGCCCCTGAGTGAAGTCCTCATCCTTCTATCCAAGACAATATCTTCCTTTAACTCATCCAAGTACTCAGAAGAAACTCATCAACTGAAGGTATTGAAACCTCCTCATCCTGATCCATGATCATGTGAGGCTCAAAAAGTTTTCAAGTTCTCTACATTTACAACTGAGTAGATATGCATATAAGGTGGACGATCTAGATGAAAAGTATGTTAAAAATAATTAAAAAATACCTAGGCAAGTGTTTATCATCACCTAGGTGCCTAAGGGGTGATAAAGTGCCTAATGTGGACCCTAGTCATTTAATTTGTGAGATGCAAATTAAAAGGTGACTTTTTGAGACTTAGGGAAAGTGGGTGAATAAAGTGATTTTATCCCCACCGTTGATCTCATCTAATCTCAACCATTAGATGAGATGACTCTTGAGATTCCCTCATGAGGTCAATTAGGGTAAGGAGGGCACACCCATTGTTGGGTTGTTGAGACATTTTTTAGAGAGCAAGAGCAGAAATTCGAGTTGGAGAAAGAGGTTATTTTTGCAGAGCTAGGGAACGCATTCCAAGGCTGGAAACTAGCATGGAAATCGAGGTAGGAGGTACAACATTAACAACATGCCATACATTATGGATTTCAGGATTTCGAACAACTTTTTTTGGCACATAAATCGAGGAAGAGGTGCAACATTAAATTACGTCCATACAGTATAGATTTCACAGTCCGTACGACTGAGTTTTTGGGCACAAAAATCAAGGAGGGTACAGCCAGCTGACATAGGTCATACCATATGGATTTTCACAGTCTGTACAATTGATTTGTTGCACAGAAATTGAGGTAACTTTATGTGTGTTATTTCTGGGAGTTTGGCATGGTTTTCAAGGAGGTTGTACAGTCATTTATTACCCATATTTTTGTTGTTACTGTTGGCACAAATTTCAAGGCATTCATACATCCAGTTAGAGGCACAAATATCGAGGAACAGACCTGTACTTTGGTGCAAAATATTCTGGCTTGAATTTTGAGGAGTTTGTCTCAGAACTTGTGTGAAGACTTGGCACGATTTTCGAGATAAGTTTGTCATTAAATTTCTGAAGATGAATATGCGGTAACAAAATTTCTCTAAAGCTCACAAATAATAAAAACTCCCTCTCTCACTAGTTTTCCACTTGTGGGTGTTTCCAGGGTCATTGTTAGACCAAAAATCTCTTTGTTATTTTCTGAGTTTAATGTGTTGCTGATATTTTATTTCTGCATTAAAACGATGTTCAGAATTCTCATGTTTCAGTTCTGAAATTTTATTTTGTTCTGAGTTTAATTGGATGTCATAAATCTGGGTTTGGGCATCAAACATTGGCTAAAAAATCAGCGAGACTAAAACTGGGCTGGGGTCTGAAATTTTACATGGTATTAGAGCTAAGTTAAAGAGAAGCATAAATATTTCAGCAAGTCAGAAAACTGGGACAACAATCACTTTACCGAACAAAATTTTGAATTTTTCATTTTCAGCAAAAAGGGGTCAATGGCTACAGGTTTGAGGGTTGAGGACAGACTTGATGGGGAAACATATTTTGGTGCTTGGAAAGAGAGGATGATCTTGTTGTTGCAAGAAAATGAGTTGTGGGACATTGTTGAAAACACCACAACACATCATGTGGTTGTACCTACTGATGCTACTCTTCTTGAAACATACAGTAAGAAGAGTATCAAGGCTAAGAGGATTATTCTTGATGCCATCAAGGACCATTTGATTTCTCACTTGATGGGGAATACAAAATCTTATGAGATGTGGGAGTCTTTGACAAATTTGTACCAGAGTACAAATGAAAACTGAAAGATGGTTTTGAGTGAAAATTTGAAGAGCATTAAAATGACCAAGGATGAAAATGTGGTCACATATCTTACCAGGTTGACATAGGTGAGAGATGAGCTTAGAGTTGTGGGGGAGGCCATAGTTGGCAGTGAGATTGTGAGGATAACATTGAATCGATTTTCCAAACAATGGGATGTTTTTGTTGAGGGCATTGTGTCTAGGGAGAAGCTTCTCAATTGGGAATGTCTTTGGGATGACTTTGTTTAGGAGGAGACCCGGAGAGGTTATGTACATGGAAATTCATCTATAGGTCATGATGAGGAGAATGTGGCTCTTACTTCCAAAAAAAATAAGAAGTTCAAAAAGGGTCCTAAGGGAGGAAACAAACTGAAGGGTGAAGGGAAGAAGGACATGAGAAAATTCAAGTGCTTTTCATGCCACAAGTTTGGGCACTATGAAGGTCAGTGCTCGAACAAGAAGAAGAAACAAACAACAGCTTCAATAGCATTGGAAGAGTTCTCCACCAAGTTTGACAAGGAATTTTCCTTGGTTGTGTGTCTTTCCATGAGGACCACTCATTTAGATATGTGGTATATTGATAGTGGTGCCTCCCTCCATATGATAGGGGCTCATGACAACTTGACACATCTTACTTAGATTGGTAATGTTGAGGTGGTGCTTGGAGATGACTGGGTGGTCAAGGAAGTTGGTTGTGGGACAATATGATTTCAGAGGGAGTCTTTGCCTCCCATGTTGTTGAGAGAGGTCCTATATGTTCTAGGCTTGAAGAAGAACTTAGTGTCAGTTTCTGCTATTGAGGAGAGGGGCTATGAGGTGTTGTTCTGTGATGGGAAGGTGCTCCTTTTCCCCAAGGGGTCTAGTATCACTTCAACCAAAGTGATTTGGACTAGACATGAGAATCTGTACAAGGTTATGTTCCAGCCAGCGAGAGCATTGATTCATACTACTAGAAATAGTGACCTATGTTAGCTATGGCACAGGAGGATGGAACATTTTCACCGTGGGGCTTTGAGGGTACTGAGGGAGATTGTGATTGGAGTTCCAGATTTCAGTACAGAGCACCAGGACTTGTGCAAGGGGTGTTCTTTGGAAAAGTACACCAAGACTACTTTTCTTAGCAGTGATAGTAGAGCAGCAGGTATCCTTGATCTTATTCATTGTGATGTATGTGGCATGATGTTTTCGACATCGTTGACTGGTTGTTTATACTATGTTATATTCATTGATGACTTCTCATGGAAGTCTTGGATTTTCTTCATGAAGACCAAAGGACAGGTCTTCATTCGGTTCCAAGAGTTCAAATCTCTTGTGGAGAACCATATAGGGAAGAAAATTAGAGTTCTGAGGACATATAATGGGGATGAGTATACCTCCAAGGAGTTCATGGAATTTTGTGTAGGAGAGGGAATCAGGAGAGAGTTGATTGTTCCTTACAACCCATAGAAGAATGGGGTTGTTGAGAGGAAGAACAGGGCCATTGTTGGGGCTATGAGAGTCATGTTACATGATCAAGGGATGCCACTATTTCTTTGGGCTGATGCATGATACATTGCATTTTATATGTAGAACATGAGTCCACATAGGGTAGTGGGGAACATGACTCCTGAGGAGGATTTTTCTGGGAAGAATCCTGAGGTGGGGCACTTTCGGATTTTTGGGTGCATCACATATTCACATGTCCCTTATGAGAAGAGGAAAAAGATAGATCCCATGACAGAGAGAGGGATATTTGTTGGGTATAGCGATACTTCAAAGGATTTTCGTATATAACTTCCTTCCTTGAGGAAGACAATGTTGAGGAGGGATGGGAGATTTGAGGAGGACAGAGCCTTTAGAAAGTCACAAGGGATAGAGAGGGGTGAGGATTCATCACCTCAAATTTAGGTGAGTCTACAGTAAATGACAGTGACACAGAGTTCACGGCCACCATTTTCGGTGAAGACTGGTCCACAGGTGACAGTGCCACATATTTCAGGATCGTAGGCTACTGGTCCATAGATTTGAGGATCGGGTACTCCAGAGTCTACTTCAGGATCATAGTCTTCAGAAGATGGGGTTGAGCAGGGAGAGTCCCCTCCATGGGACACTAATTGAGAGAGGAGGAAGCCCAAGTGGCTTCAAGATAATTTGAGGGAGGAACAAGGTTCATTGGGGAATCAAAGGCAGGCTATGAGAGAGAGTAAAACTCCCGAGAGGTTTTGCAGCTCCATCGCGATGGTGAGCAGTATTCAAGAGTCTGAGCCTTCCACTTTTGAGGAGGCTACTGGTAGATAGGTTTGGAGAGATTCCATGATGGAAGAGTACAATTCCATCATGAAGAATGATTTCTGGGAAGTTGTTCCTAGACCTGAGGGGAAGTCAGTGGTGAATTCTGGGTGGCTCTATAAACTCAAACATGTTGCAGATGGTAGAATTGAGAAGTACAAATCTCACTTTGTGGCTCAGGGGTTTTCATAGGTTGATGGAGTTGACTATGATGATACCTTTGCGCTAATCGCTAGATATACCTCGATAAGGTTGGTGATTTCCATTGCAGTAGAGATGGGTTGGAAGATACACCAGATGGATGTGAAGACCACATTTCTAAATGGTCTTATACAGGAGGAGATGTATATTGAGCAGCCATTGGTATTTTAGGTGCATGGGAGAGAGTCTCATATGTGTAGACTGAACAAGGCATTGTATGGGATGAAACAAGCTCCTGGAGATTGGTATTCAAGGATTGATGCCTATTTGCAGCAGTTGGGCTTTGAGAAGAGTGAGGAAGATCCCAACCTATATTACATTTTGGTTGGAGAGGATCCTCTCATTCTCTTGCTATATGTGGATGATATTTTCATTACAGGGGGATAGAGACTCATCACTGGCTGGAAGGAGAGCCTTGCTTCAGAGTTTGAGATGACTAATATTGGACTGATGCACTATTTTTGGGGATCGAAGGTTTGGCAGGATACTAGAAACATCTTCCTGGGACAAGGGAAGTATGTGTGTGAAATTCTGAGGAGATTTCAGATGGAGGATTGTAGGTCCATGACCACTCCCATGATTACCAACTAGAAGAAGCTTCATTCTTCTGAGTCATAATTGGTGGATTCCACTTTATATCATCAATTGATCAGGTCATTGATGTATTTGGTCAATACCAAGCCAGATATGTGTTTTGTTGTCAACACTCTCAATCAGTTCATGGTGGAGCCTAGGAGAGTGCACTGGGTGGTAGAAAAACATGTTCTCAAGTATCTTTGTGGTTCGGTAGATTATGGTCTGGACTATCATAGAGGAGACGGAGTTCGTTTGGTTGGATATATAGATTCAGATTGGGCAGGATTTGTCAGTGACCGGAAGAGTACTTCAGGGTGTTGTTTTGGATTGGGCTCAGCAGTTGTGTCTTGGTTCAGTCCGAAGAAAAAGTCAGTGGCATTGAGTTCTACAGAGGTTGAGTATATGGCTTCCAGTCAGTCCAGTTGTGAGCCCCTTTGGCTTTGCAAGTTGTTGGTGGGATTGTTTGGTGTGAAGTTGAGGCCTACCTTGATTTACTGTGATAATCAAAGTTGCATTAAACTCTCAGAGAATCCAGTTTTTCATGACAGGTCTAAGCATATCGAGATTCATTATCACTTCATCTGTGACTATGTTCAGAGAGGAGCAGTGGAGCTATAGTAAATATCTACAAAAGAGAAGGTTGCAGACATAATCACCAAAGCTTTAGGCAGAGGCAAGTTTGTATTTTTCAGGGACAAACTTGGAGTGGTGAGTAACACTTTCCTCGGTAAGAAGGAGTGTTAAAAATAATTAAAAAATACCTAGGCAAGTGTTTCTCATCACCTAGGCACCTAAGTGGTGAGAAAGTGCTTAATGTGGACCCTAGTCATTTAATTTGTGATAAGCAAATTAAAAGGTGACTTTTTGAGACTTAGGGAAAGTGGGTGAATAAAGTGATTTTATCCCCACCTGTGATCTCGTCTAATCTCAACCGTTAGATGAGATGACTCTTGAGATTCCCTCAGGAGGTCGATTAGGGTAAGGATGGCACACCCATTGTTCGGTTGTTGAGACATTTTTGAGAGAGAAAGAGAAGAAATTTGAGTTGGAGAAAGAGGTTTTTTTGCAGAGCTAGGGAACACATTCCAAGGTTGGAAACTAGAACGGAAATCAATACAAGAGGTACAACATTAACAGCAGGTCGTACAATACGTATTTCAGGAGTCCATACAACTTTTGTTGGCATGGAAATCGAGGAAGAGTCACAACATTAAATTATGGTCGTACAGTACAGATTTCACAGTCCGTACAGCTGAGTTTTGGGGAAAATAAATCGAGGAGGGTACAACCAGCTAACACAGGCTATACCGTACGGATTTTCCCAGTTCATACTGTCGATTTACTGCATAGAAATCAAGGTAAATTTCTTTGTGTGACTTATGGGAGTTTGGCATGATTTTCAAGGAGGTCGTACAGTCATTTATTACCCAAGTTTTTGTTGTTGTTGTGGGCATGAATTTTGAGGCATCCGTACAGCCAGTTAGAGGCACAAATATCGAGGAGCAGACCTATTCTTTGGTGCAGAAAATTCTGGCATGAATTTTGAGGAGTTTGTCTTAGAACTTGTGTGAAGACTTGGGACAGTTTTTGAGATAAGTTTTTCATTAAATTTATGAATATGAATAAGCTATAATAAAATTTCTCTAAAGCTCACAAATAATAAAAACTCCCTCTCTCACTGGTTTTCCCCTTGTGGGTTTTTCCAAGGTCGTTGTTAGACCAAAAATCTCTGTGTTATTTTCTGAGTTTAATGTGTTGCTGATATATTTTATTTCTGCGTTAAAATGATGTTCATAATCCTCATGTTTCAGTTCTAAAAATTTATTTTGTGTTGATTTTAATTGGTTGTCATAAATCTGGGTTTGGGCATTAAACATTGGCTGAAAAATCAGTGAGACTGAAACTGGGTTGGGGTTTGAAATTTTACAAAGCATTGGTACCACTTTTCTCCAAAATAGTGAAAGGTCCATCATGAATGGGCTTGATTTTCTTGCCTTCACCCTTCAATCTTTCCTTGTTGATGTGAAGCCACACCTGGTCTCCAACCTGGAATTGATGATCAACCTTGTGTTTATAATGCTGAGATTTATATTGTACTTGAATTTTCTCCAATTGTTCATTGACTTCTTGGTGTACCTGTTGGATCCTCTGGATGAACTTGCAGGCTCTATATTCATTTATTTCTTCATTTGAATTGGCATCTCTCCCATACATCAAGTCCAAATGAACTTTAGGTAGGTACCCAAAACATGTCTCAAAAGGAGAACATTAAGTGGAGGAATGTAAGACTTGACTGTAAGCATGTTGTACATAGGGTATATGTTCATTCCATACTTTGGGATGCTTGCTACAGTAGCCTCAAAGCAAATGTACCATTGTTTGGTTAACAACTTTTGTATGTTCGTTGGTCCGTGGATGGAAAGCAGTGCTCCTCTTCAACTTGGTGTCCATCATTCTCCATAAGCTTGTCCAAAAATCCCCAAGGAATTGAGTATCTCGATCTGAGATAATGGATGTGGGTAACCCAAAGTGAACCCAAACATACTGAAAGAAGAGATTAGTAATCTTCTCAGCAGTGATCTGATTTTTACATGGAATTAAGATACACATATTGTTGAACCTATCCACTACAACATACAAATAGTCATGACCCCTTTTCGACATTGGTAAACCCCCTACAAAATCCATGGAGATACTTTCCCATGGATGGGATGGAACAGGTAGTGGTGAGTATAGCCCCAGTTTTCTATTAGTGGGATTACAAGTAGAACACATAACACACTCGTTTACATATTTAGTTACAATTTCTTTCATTTGAGGCCAGTAACAAAACCTCTACAAATGAGCCATAGTTTTTCCTACCCAAAAATTCCCAGACACAAGAGAAGTGTGAGCTTCTCGTATTACACGGAATCATTCACTTGTAGGAATACATATATTTCCAATATGGTAGAGTAGTTTTCCCTGCATAAAATATTTCTCTACTTGTGCACCTTGGGTTAGATTCTCATATACTTCTTTAAAATATTCATCAATGGCATATTGTTCCACATAGCTACCATGAGATAAAGAAGCATTCTTCAAAATAATAGAAGCAACAATAGGAGGTCTAGAAAGAATATCATCTACCTTGTTACTTGTACCATTTTTGTACTTGATTACCAAATGAAATTGTTGTAGGAAACCCATCCACCTGTAATGTTGAGATTGTTGTAGTTTGGTTTGTTCTTGGAGATACTGTAAGGGTTGATGATCTATATGTATGATTGTTTCTTTCCCTAACAAGCAGTGTTTCCATTTCTTTATGCTTTGAACTAATGCATACAACTCTTTATCATATGTAGGATAGTTAACAGAAGCTTGGTTAAAAGTTTTAGAGTGGTAACAGATAGGCTTATGATATTACATCAATACTGCACCCATGGCATATTCGTTGGAATCTGCCTTGATCTCAAAGGGTTTTTGAAGATTCAGTTGTGCTAATACTGGTGCGGTACTGATCTTTTCCTTCAAAG
The DNA here is from genome assembly GCA_009831015.1 of Picea engelmannii. Classification (NCBI taxonomy): domain Eukaryota; kingdom Viridiplantae; phylum Streptophyta; class Pinopsida; order Pinales; family Pinaceae; genus Picea; species Picea engelmannii. Next base: position 98,404 of record ML826362.1, on the reverse strand, counting down.
CGTTGAAAGCTTTTTGTTGCTTTCCTCCCCACTGAAAATTGTTCTTCACACTAGTTAAGGCATGCAAAGGAGATTCTTTAAAGGAGAAGTTTGAAATGAACCTCCTCCAATACTATACTGCACCTAAGAATCTATGTATCTCAGTTACACTTTTGGGCTTAGGCCAATTTACAATTACATCAATCTTGGAAGGATCAATTTTTAATCGTCCTCCTCCTACAATATGACCTAAGTACACAAGTGTAGTCTTACCAAATTCACATTTGGACAATTTTACATACAAATTTTCCCTATGCAAAGTCTCCAATACTTTCTTTACATGCCTCACATGTTCATCCCAAGTCCCACTAAATATAAGAATTTCATCTAAATATACAATCACAAAATCATCTAGAAAAGTCCTAAATACATCAGTCATCACACGCATGAAGGTTACAGGAGCATTACAAAGCCCAAACGACATAACTAACCACAAAAACAATCCATGTTTGGTTTTAAAGGAATTCTTCCATGCATCTTGTTCTGCAACCCTGATCTGATGGTATCCACTGCGCAAATCCAACTTAGTGAAATAAACAGCATTCTTTAACTGATCAAGTAAATAATCTATACAAGGAAGAGGGAATCGATTTTTCACTGTGATTTTATTTAAGGCCCGATAATCGACACACATTCACCATGTGCCATCTTTCTTTGGCACCATCACGATTGGAGAACCACAAGGAGATGACCTAGGCCTGATGACCCCTTGATCCAACAAGCCTTGAACTTGCTTCTTGATCTCTGTCATCTCTACAACTGACATCCTGTACATGCCCACATTAGGAAGAGGATAATCCTGTTGAATATGTATTTCATGTTGGATTTCCCTCTTAGGGGGTAATCCATCTGGTTCCTGTAAAATATCATCATACTTAGAAACAATATCAAATAATTATTTCTTATGAAAAGGATCACATCCTTGGAAAGCATCGGATGTTATGACATCTTTCTCCCTTATGACCATGAGTACACATCTCTTATTAGTGTTTACGAGTCTCTTCATTTGTCCTGCACTAACAAGTGTTGTGTTTACCCTCATGTTGTGAGCTCTAACAATATATTCCACTCCCCCCTTAGTAAGGTGGTATTTGTTCTCATGAAGAAAAAAGACTAATTTTCTATCATAAAGATAAGGACTCCCCAACAGTATGCCACATATATCAAGTGATACAACATCCAAATCCACTTCATCAATCAACTTTGAAGCAATAGAAAATCTGACCAGTATTAAATTTTGGTCGTACAGTATAGATTTCACAGTCCGTACAACTGAGTTTTTGGGCAAAAAAATTGAGGAGGGTACATCCAACTGACACATGTCGTACCATATGGATTTTCACAATCTGTACAGTCGATTTACTACACAGAAATCGAGGTAAATTTATGTGTGTGATTTCTAGGAGTTTGGCACAATTTTCAAGGAGGTCGTACAATCATTTATTACCCATATTTTTGCTATTGTTGTTGACATGAATTTTGATGCATCCATACATCCAGTTAGAGGCACAATATCGAGGAGCAGACCTGTACTTTGGTGCAGAAAATGATGGCATGAATTTTGAAGAGTTTGGCTCAGAACTTGTGTGAAGACTTGGCACAGTTTTCGAGATAAATTTTTCATTAAATTTATGAAGATGAATATGTTGTAACATAATTTATCTGAAGTTCACAAATAATAAAAACTCCCTCTCTCACTGGTTTTCCCCTTTTGGGTTTTTCCATGGTCATTGTTAGACAAAAAATCTCTGTGTTATTTTCTGAGTTTAATGTGTTGCTGATATATTTTATTTCTGCGTTAAAACAATGTGCAAAATCCTCATGTTTCAGTTCTGAAAATTTATTTGGTGATGAGTTTAATTGGTTGTCATAAATCTGGGTTTGGGCATTAAAATTGGCTGAAAATTCAGCGAGACTGAAACTGGGTTGGGGTCTGAAATTTTACAAAGCATTGGTACCACTTTTCTCCAAAATAGTGAAGGGTCCATAACAAATGGGTTTGAGTTTCTTTCCTTCACCCTTCAATATTTCCTTGTTGATGTAAAGCCACACCTGGTCTCAAACATAGAATTGATGATCAACCTTGTGTTTTTCATGATGAGCTTTATATTGTGATTGACTTTTCTCCAATTGTTCCCTGACTACTTGGTGTACCTGTTGGATCCTATGGATGAACTTGCAGGATCTGTCTTCATTTATTTCTTCATTTGAATTGGCATCTCTCCCATACATCAATTCCAAATGAACTTTAGGTAGGTACCCAAAACATGTCTCAAAAGGAGAACACTAAGTGGAGGAATGTAAGGCTTGATCGTAAGCATGTTGTACATAGGGTATATGTTCATCCCATACTTTGGGATGCTTGTTACAGTATCCTCAAAGCAAATGTATCATTGTTTGGTTAACAACCTTTGTCTATCCGTTGGTCTGTGGATGGAAAGCAGTGCTCCTCTTCAACTTGGTGTCCATCATTCTCCACAAGCTTGTCCAAAAATCCCCAAGGAATTGAGTATCTCGATCTGAGATAATGGATGTGGGTAACCCAACGTGAACCCAAACATACTGAAAGAAGAGATTAGTAGTCTTCTCAGCAGTGATCTGCTTTTTACATGGAATTAAGATACACATATTGTTGAACCTATCCACTACAACATAAAAATAGTCATGACCCCTTTTCGACATTGGTAAACCCCCTACAAAATCCATGGAGATACTTTCCCATGGATGGGATGGAACAAGTAGTGGTGAGTATAGCCCCAATTTTCTATTAGTGGGCTTACAAGTAGAACACATAACACACTCGTTTACATATTTAGTTACAATTTCTTTCATTTGAGGCCAGTAAGAAAACCTCTACAAATGAGCCATAGTTTTTCCTACCCCAAAATTCCTAAACACAAGAGAAGTGTGAGTTTCTCGTATTACATGGACTCGTTCACTTGTAGGAATACATAGATTTCCAAGATGGTAGAGTAGTTTTCCCTGCAAACAATAGTTCTCTACCTGTGCACCATGGGTTAGATTCTCATATACTTCTTTAAAATCTTCATCAATGGCATATTGTTCCACATAGATACCATGAGATAAAGAAGCATTCTTCAAAATAATAGAAGCAACAATAGGAGGTCTATAAATCATATCAACTACCTTGTTACTTGTACCCTTTTTGTACTTGATTACCAAATGAAATTGTTGTAGGAAACCTATCCACCTGTAATGTCGAGATTGTTGCAGTTTGGTTTGTGCTTGGAGATACTGTAAGGGTTGATGATCTGTATGTATGATTTTTTCCTTCCCTAACAAGCAATGTTTCCATTTCTTTATGCTTTGAACTAATGCATACAACTCTTTATCATATGTAGGATAGTTAACAATAGCTTGGTTAAAATTTTCTGAGTGGTAACAAATAGGCTTACGATATTACATCAATACTGCACCCATGGCATATCTGCTGGAATCTGTCTCAATCTCAAAGGGTTGTTGAATATTTGGTCGTGCTAATAGTAGTGCGGTACTGATCTTTTCCTTCAAAGTGTTGAAAGCTTTTTGGTGTTTTCCTCCCCACTGAAAAGTGTTCTTCACACTGGTTAAGGCATGCAAAGGAGATGTTATAAAGGAAAAGTTTGAAATGAACCTCCGCCAATACTGGAATACACCTAAGAAGCTTATCTCAGTTACACTTTTGGGCTTAGGCCAATTTACAATTACATCAATCTTGGAAGGATCAATGTTTAATTTTCCTCCTCCTACAATATGACCTAAGTATACAAGTATAGTCTTACCAAATTCACATTTAGACAATTTTACATACAAATTTTCCCTTTGCAAAGTATCCAATACTTGCTTTACATGCCTCACATGTTCATCCCAAGTCCCACTAAATATAAGAATTTCATCTAAATATACAATCAAAAAATCATCTAGAAAAGGTTTGAATACATCATTCATCACACGCATGAAGGTTGTGGGAGAATTACAAAGCCCAAACGACATAACTAACCACAAAACAATCCCCATTTGGCTTTAAAGGAAGTCTTCCATGCATCATGTTCTGCAACCCTGATCTGATGGTATCCACTGTGCAAATCCAACTTAGTGAAATAAACAACATTATTTAACTGATCAAGTAAATAATCTATATGAGGAAGAGGGAATCAATTTTTCACTGTGATTTTATTTAAGGCCTGGTAATCGACACACATTCACCATGTGCCATTTTTCTTTGGCACCATCATGATCGGAGAACCACAAGGAGATGAGTTGGGCTTGATGACCCCTTGATCCAACAAGCCTTGAACTTGCTCCTTGATCTCTGTCATCTCTGCAACTGACATCTTGTACATGCCCACATTAGGAAGAGGATAATCTTGTTGAATATGTATTTCATGTTGGATTTCCCTCTTAGGGGGTAATCCATCTGGTTCCTGGAAAATATCATCATACTTAGAAACAATATCAATTAATTCTTTCTTATGAGAAGGATAACATCCTTGGAAAGCATCGGATGTTCCGACATCTTTCTCCCTTATGACCATGAGTACATATCTCTTATTAGTGTTTATGAGTCTCTTCATTCGTCCTGCACTAACAAGTGTTGTGTTTACCCTCATGCTGTGAGCTCTAACAATAAATTCCACTCCCCCCTTAGTAAGGTGGTATTTTTTCTCATGAAGAAACAAGACTACTTTTCTATCATAAAGATAAGGACTCCCCAACAGTATGCCACATATATCAAGTGATACAACATCCAAATCCACTTCATCAATCAACTTTGAAGCAATAGCAAATCTGACCCTACATTGTTTGGTGACATTAAGTTTTGCTTTATCACATACCCAACCAAGAGGATAAGGCTTTGGATGTGGTTTTGTTTCAAGACCCATCTTTTTGACAAGTGCTTCAGATATCAAGTTTACTTGGGAACCTGGATCAAATAATGTATCTATTTTAGTGTGTTTAGATAAAACTCTTATATGAAATAAGTCATTCATCTTTCGTTCATCATCATGAGATTCATTATTGGAATTTGAATTAGAAGGAAGGGAATATTTACCTTTTACTCCAACCGTTGTGATCTTTCCTTCGTCTCTTGAATAAGAACCAAGATCTTGTTGCACTGTAGCAATTGTTTGTGTCTTCCTCTTTCCAGTGAATTGTTTCGGTCTCTTCTCTGGATGTAGTTTCCAATGGTGTTCATCATTGTGACCACTTTTCTTGCAATGAGTGCAAGATGGATTTCCTTCTTCTCTCTTTACCATGGAGGCCTTCTTGTCCTTCCTTTTAAACTTCTTAAATGGCTTATGTGGGAGATTGGGAGGTTTCTTTGTGGGATCTTCTTGAACATGCTTTCCTCTATTCTCAAGGTGAGTGGCTTGCACACAAACTTTTTCAAGACTGGTGGGGTTAAAAAATAGTAAAGTATGATGAATACAACTGTGAAGTGTGCCAATATACTTCATTAAAGTTTCATAAGAATCCAAAGGAATGTTTAATGCAAGAGATTTCTTCCTAAATTCTTCTGTGAAACTTTGTACAGTTTGACCTTTACTTTGTCTTAAAGTTTTCCATTCCATCATTGCTTTATGTAAATAACCCGATGGATAAAATTGTTTCCTTATCGTTGATTTAAATTTTGACCATGAGGAAAGAAGATTACCACACTTACTTATGTCCTGAAGTTTTCTCTACCACCATACGAGAGTGGTGCCTTCCAACCAAAGAGAAACCAATTGCACTTTAACTTCCTCTTCATCAATCTGTTATACACGACAATATACTTCAACCTGTCAGATCCAATTATCTATCTTTTTAGGATTAGCATCTCCATTAAACATAGGTAAAGAAAATTTTATATCAATCTTTAATAATGATTTCTTAAAAGAGGATTTATGGCTAGAATGATGAGAATGGTGAGAATTCTCAGAGGAATAAGAGTTAGAACTTGATGGTGAAGATGGAGGCTCAGGAGGGTCTCCTCCATCCCCTTGATTTACCGAAGCATCATCATCAACTTGTGCTTCCTTGTTCTTCCCTTTCTTCTTCATCCTCTTCTCATAGTCTCCATGCATTCGTACGACCATTTATGACATGAGATAAAACACCATATGGAAGTTTTTCTCCTATTCATCACACTTGTCCTCTTCTGCCATTTTCTTCCTTCGAGATGCACGACCAACTTCAAGATTGAAAGTCTTAAGATTTCCTTCACCATGTTTATTCTCTTCCCTAGTAAGCATTCACACTCAACAATTCATATCAAAGATGATTGCTCTTATACCAACAATGTCTGGGATCTTTTCATCGAAGTGACTTATAAAGAATTGTATTAAATGAGCATAAATTAAAGTACACCATTAAAGAAGAAAAATATCAATAATTAAGAGACATAAGTATCAAATATGAACACAAAACTTGATAACAGATTTCATCCCTGATGGACTACGTCTCTGGGTCCTGCTCTCAAATGGGTAGGCCTTTTTATTAACTCAACAAAAGAATTTGGCAAAATACATAAGTATGCATCATTATGAAATTAAGCTACAGAAGCTTTGTTCAGATCAAAAAACATACAACACCATCGAATTCATGGCATTGAATTACCCAAAAATGTTTGTCTCCATGCCTCAATCCGAATATGGCACTCTTAGGCCGAAGATAAATTTTGGCTCGATTTTCGTGCCCTACAACCTGCAATTAATTCCAAAAAAATGCCTTAAAAATTGTGCCCATCCATACCATCGCGCGCCTCTCCCTGTGGTCTAGTGGATTTCAAATTTTGAATGATAATTGTGGGCATTGTAAACAATGGGGCCCTTTGGCCTATTGGTTGGCGGAGCCATAGTTAAGGCGTATACAATGGGGGAGGTCTCGGGGTCAAGCCCGCAGGCCTCCCCTTTTGGGTGTTTGTTATAACTTATATATATATATGAATATAGTGGTTTCACCAAATTTGGAGGTGGTTTATATTGGACCGTTGGGCCGCCAGATTTGGCGGACCCGCCATTTTTTTATTTTTGAATATCAGTTCTCAAGCCCTCATTAGGGATTTTCCCACTACCACGTGGCCCAATCATGATCCAACCATTGGTCCACGCCAACCACCTGTACGGTCACCTTCCACATCATCCTTCCATGTCATTCTGCCACATGGTTGTATAGACTACCACGTGGCACTTTTTCATTGGTCCACGGATCGACCCGAAAAAGCTAAAAATGAGTGACATGTGGAAGCCTATGGTGTTGTCACGTCACCATGTTGATGTCAGCATGACACATGTCACCTCTTGCATGTGCCACTTACACTATATGGATGTTGACTTCATTCATACTGATGCTGACGTCGACAGTACGGATGTTGACTCATCCCCTGTTGATTGGGCTAGGTTAATCAAACTTTGACCGTGAATATCTTTCGATTTGTAACTCCCTTTGACGAGACATTTACGTCGTTGGAAATATTGTGATGCACTCTTCGCGATGATGCCACTTTCATTGAGTTTTGAGGACTTTGAATTTTTTCCCTTTCTCTATCTATTGAGGCTATTCTGAGCTTCCTGAGTTGCTTATGTGAATTCTGAATTTTCCTTAGTCTTCTCTGGATCCATTTTGGATCAGAAGGACACCCAAAAGTCATAATATCGGGATTTGAAATAGTACGAGATCAAGAAAAATCTATAGGAAAAAAGGAAGATGGAAGATACAGGAAGGTTTGGAGAAGAAATGAGAAACAAGAAGAATTGGTGAATAAATACTAGGTCCCATAGATCGTAGAATTGGAAGTAGTACGAGAAATAAAATAAGATCAGGTGAATAAATAATAGGCCCAAGAGATTGTACTTTTAGGAATTGAAGTGCGAGATCAATCCACATGAAGAAAGGAAGAAGTCAGAGTTCAAAGATATGATGAGTCTATAGATGAAGAGGAAGACTACTCTGCATTAGGGTGGATTCTTCCATTTTTATGAGCCATTCGACTTGGATACTCCTAATAAATATGAATATTGAACAGGGTGAGTCAATGTTCTAGCACTACATATCAGAGAACCATGCTTTGAGAAGTTTGAAGTATTTGTAGGGACATATTGAGAGAAGTTAGATAGCAGAACTATAGAATGACAGATGAGTCATCATTGTGGACAGTTGAGTAGCAGAGTTATGGACAACTTATGACATATGGACAGAGATGGATACTTAGAAGGTATAGAAAAATTTGGTCAGGGAAGATGCATAATAGTTTATTTACAATCAGAATCATTAGAATCATTTGGTCACAGAAAGGAAAGCAATAAAAGACACAACAGAACATGGAAAGAGAAATAGTCAGCAAAAGTTAAATCATCAAAAGAAAATCATTGAACAGTATGGTCAAGTGAACATGACAAGTGAATGATGAAATCAAGTAATGAATGATTTTATATATGTCAGAGAGTTACAAGAGGAAGCACCAATGGAAAATTAGCAAGCAATGGAAGACAGGAAAAGAAACACTTACAAGTATCCCTACATTGATCTACACGACATCTTGCAGAAAAATAAATGGAAGATAAATCATCAAAGAAAGAATTCCATAAAGGAAGATCAGTAGTATGCATATAAGGGGAGACATACTAATAGGAGGAGTTATTATTTATCCCATGATTTCAAAAGAAAAGAGAAAAAATATAGGCATGAAGACAAGGGGAGCAACCCCAAGGAGAGAGACCCTTTGTCATTGATGTCAAAGGGGGAGAGTGAGAAACATTGATGAAGAGAAATGGTCACAGTGGGAGCATGAGTGTTGGAGCATCATTGTTTCCATCAATGTTTCCATCAATGTTTGTGTTGCCATAAATTCCAAAGGGGGGTATTGTTGGACAGTTGGTTTGGAAAATTGGTTGTCATTGATGTCAACCCTTGGAGATTGATTTCAACCCTTGGATAAGTCCAAAATCCCTAGAGATATTTTTGATATTGATGGTGAGTTAGTTGTCATTGATGGAGTGGTTGATGTCAGCAGATGTGATGGGTGCATTTTATGAAGTCTACATGAAGCCCCGAAGGTGTGGTTATGGCACCTAAAGTTGGTTGAGGAATATGTACATGAAGGATAATGTAAATGTAGGTAAGACACTCATAGATGGATATTCATTTTCGTGTCCTTTCTGGTGATATGTTGTATGCCACGTGGTTCCTCGCGGTTGAGGAGTTATGAGGTCATGAAGTTGGAACACCCAAATATGGGTTAAGAAGCCCCTAATTGGTTACAATATGGGTTAATAAGCTCCTAATTGGTTGCAAGTCATTAATGAAAGGGTAAATTGGTTGTAACAAGAAAGTTCAAGAAGCCTTAAAGTTAAGGAAAGAGGTTACTTATAAAAAGTATATATACACCTCAAGAAGTCACTCATAAATACATTCACACACACATTCTATTGAATATATTCTATGTGAGTAAGTGATTCTTATACGAGGTAACCAATGAGATCTGAGGTGAATTTTAGAGGGAATATGAAGTGAAGAAGGGTGAAATTCCAAGGGAGGATGAATTCTTGTGAGGATGTGTTCTAAGGTATGTTATTTACAAGACATCTTACCATTTTCACTATAAATTTATTTCTAGAATCATTCAGATAGAGAAACCTAGATGATATTGAGACGAAATATCAAGGTACATGTGGTAGTATTATCCCCATTTTGTGGATAACTAAGGAGATTATGTCTCGAGGCCCTCAGGTTGTAGATATGGAGTGTTGAGAGACTACATGACCAGTAGTACCCTTTTGCATAGATGGAAGTCCCTCTTACCACCACAGATGGTCACAGATTTCCAGATAGCATCCACCACATCAACTCACCTCCGAAAGGCAGTGGGCCTTTCTCCATGAGGTACAAATCAGTATTATGGTGAGCATCATTTCAATATTTAGGCCAGTTGAGTATGTTGAATCTTATATTTCTCTATATTCCATGATATATGCTTGGACATTATGTCATTTTCCATGGTTCACCTTGGTGGTTGACATTGTGCCCTGGTAAGTGGTTTTCCTTGAGGATAGGTTTGCTACTAGGAACTCCCTTAATGAGCCATCATATAGTTCCCAACCATACTTACCACTTTTGATCATTATTCCCCTCCATTTCCTTATTTCTTGGGATTTTAGGGTTGGCCCTCATTCTATGGGAAGAAGGGGATAAAGGCCCAAAGGGATTGATGTTGAGTAAAAGATAAAATCCTTGTATGAACCTTCCATATGCTTCGCCCATGGATCACCCAAGAAAGCAATGAAACACTTATCTTTGAGTAAATGGGACCCAAAATATAATAAAGAATGCTTAAAATATTAGTTGAAGGATAGGAGGTCTCATCATGAGCCGACCTATCACATCCATGAATATCTAGTGGTATGAAATTACCATCATCTGGTCACCAAACCAAGCTAATGGCTCTCAATTGCATGGTTGAGAGAAAAGGGATCTCATCATGAGCCAACCTTCTCATTTCCACTAGGTGTTTCTGGGTGACATTGCCATTATCTGGTCACCACGCTAGGGCAGTGACCTTCAACCTCTCCTTAAAATTATGAAAGAATAAAAGAATGGAAAATCAATAGGCTTGGAAAAAGTGCATTGCAGACTAAGGTACCACACACCCTCTACAAAGGCACCCATGAATGAGACACTACGACCCCTTGTATGTCATGATCCCTATGCTCATTGAGTCTTGAACCCAACTAATTCATCCACTTTACATGGCTAAGAGAGGGATCTCTTGGAAACTCTCCTTTACCTAGGGAAAGATCTACCCAATAGGACACCTCGTCAACCCTCCCATATTCAAGCTTGACAAGTCACGTAGTGTCTTTGAGAAATTAATTGTTTGATATAGTTATCTTTGATGCACATGCTTAGGTGGATCATTTATTGATTGGATTCACTTATCATGATGTTATGACTTGAGATCCTTGGAGAGAGTGTTCATTTGTCTTTGCAGGACCTAGTTGATGGACAACTTGGGAGAACAATCCTAGCTTGGGATTCCATGGGGCTGCAAGCCCACAGGTTGGATACCAAGGGACCACGTGTCGGATGAAGAAGATCAAACTTGAAATGCCTTGAATATGACTTGGACAATGTATCCTATCCCCCACATGCCAAATGTTTTTCCTAGGAGAGTAAAAATGTCTCATTTTTTAGCATGACATCATCTAGGGGGTTATGGCTTGGTGGTGATGTATCCATTCATTGACACATGGATGTTTTGAGGAGAATAAGGTCTTCACCATGAGGAGACTATATAGATGCTTGACATGTGGCCTTTGGAGGCCTACCCATGCTTCTCCAACACCAACGACTTCTTCTAAGTGGAAAAATGTCCCCTAAAGGGGAGACATCCATGTAAAATTAGGGTTCTATTTGTGCAAAAGTGAAACTTTAAATGAATTGTTTAATATTACTTTGTTAAAGGGGGGGAATATTAGGGTTGTTGACCCCTAGTCTTGTGGTTTACCCATTGATTTATGGACAATTCACCTTAGTGACATTTTGTATAAATAAGAGATCATAAGATCTCATTTGAACATAACTCTCCCTCTTGTGAGAGGACTTGGATCTGAAATTTTTTCTACAATTGGCTATATTTGTCTCTTGTGAACTTGTTTATGGATATCTCTTGTGAATGGTTTGTGGAGGAGTAAGTTGTTAGCCTTGGAGGAATGCTTTCTAGCTTTTATGGTGGATTATCTTAGCATATTTCTTGATTTTTGTATGGTCTTTTAATCTTATGCTATCATTTTTTCAAGTCAAGGATTGTTTTTCTAGGAGATAAATGAGAAGTAAGAGTATTTACACCCCCACTCTAGTCTCCACCATTTATTTCTTAAAGTTCATTGATGTTGCAAGGGTTTGTTTGAGTAAGAGGATTTACACCCCTTATTCTTAAACCCTAACTAGATATACTTTCCTTGGGAAGTAAGAGGATTTAGACCCCCGAGGAAGTAGCATCTCTAGTCCATTTATTTGAATCCATTAGCCCAGTAGAAAAGGAACTAGTCATCTATTTTTTGCATTGGAGATATAAAATCATTGCATTGGGAAACATGAATTTTCATCTTTTGAAAGATCTCTTGCTTGGAGTTGGTTTGCTACATTGAGAGGAGTCTTCCCCTAATAGGGAATACCCTCACTACCACTATTTTTCTTGTTTTTACAAACCCTAACCTACAGCCATTAAGTCTGATCTAACCTAGATAGACAACTAATCCTATCTCTTAAACTAATCATAGACTAACTCTTAAATTTTTCTCATTTACTCTACTAAATAGGGCGCATATTTTGGGCTAATCGTGGGAATATTTTGATGGTGTAATTTTCTGATATAGGTGACTGAAATACACCGCCATAAGGCTGCAATTTTCTGCAGAAAATACATGTTTACAACAACGATCTTCTCTTGCCTCTTAAGCGTCATTTTTCAGCCTATACTCATTGCTAATCTTGATGTTGATTTGCTTGACTAGTTTAGATCTTTGTATGTTGATTTAGATGATTTATTTTCTGATATAAACTGTCATATACTACTGAAAATTAGGGACAACAAGCTTAACTTGTTGATCCATACTAACATATATCATTGCAAGTTGGATTTTCTTGTGTCTCGGGCAGGTACAATCATCCAGAGAAGTATTATACCTTTGGGGCAACAATAAATTGACTTACAAGGAATATCTTACCACATTTCACTCCATTTAAATTTTAACTATAGGGGATACACTTACATCTCTATCCATCCCCATCTCATTCCCCCTAGGGTCACTGGGATCGCATTCCTAGAGTGACCTAGTCACCCTTGAAGTGTGGGACCTACATCGAGGTGATATTGGGTGTAGGATTCCCGGGTTGTATCACTTTCTTTTGTGGTTGGGTCGGGATTTTCCCAACCTACAACTTGTGCTATAACATTTCAATGTCGTTGTCGGGGAATATTTTGATTCTTCTCCGCACCCTAACGACACTTTGATAAGCTATCCTGAAGTCTTTCCCTTAGATTTCCTGGAAAATCCACCTAAGGGATGTTCCATTTCCATTTTCCTTGATGATCTCATCTTGAAGCTCATGTGGTGACTCCACCTTCCTAGAATCCTTCTTTCCCGAAACCTTTTCCCCCTGGGAGGTGCAAGCCTTCTAAGATTTACCAAATAAGGCCTCCTCTCAAGTCTCTCATTCTTAAAACCCTTTTCCACAATACCCTTCCTCTTGTTCCAATGGATCCCCCTTGGGAAATGGACCTCTAAAAACCCCTTAACATGGCCAATATCCAAGGTTACCCTAGTAAAATGCCAACAGAAGTCAACAAGTGGTTTCCAAAGTTCCCAGGAAACAATGCGATAACTGTTGAAGACCACATTTATGTCATGAGTTGGGACATGGACAATGCAGGTATTGATCATGAATATGTGGCCATGAGGTTATTTGCTTCATCATTGACTAAAGAAGCCCTTGATTGTTTCAGAGTACTCCCTGACAATCATACCGCATCTTATGAATCTTTTTCCAAATTATTCAAAGACAGAGGGTCGAAAAAGGAAGATGGTGGGACAATTGGGGCTCAGTTTAATCAGATAAAGAAAAGGGAGTATGAAACAATAAAGGAATTCATTACCATATTTGACAAGTTATACAACTAGATTCCAACAGAGTATCGTCATACAACATCATCGGTTTGTTTCCTTTACATCAATGCTTTTGAAGGGCAGTTTTGATTCATTGTCAAAGACAAAAATCCCACATCATTGGCAAAAGCTAAACAGTTCAATATTGAAATCAAAGAGAACCTCCTTGATTCAAGTATGGAACCTTTTCAGTACCTTCATACCAAAGTAGAAGCAAGAATGAAGGTTTCCAACAACAATGTTCCTGATCTTATTGTTCTTCTGACTCAAAAGATAGACTAAATGAATACTCAGTTTGTCCAGGTGCATAATCAACTTATGAACCGCATGACTGCGGTAGAAAGAAATCAAACTTCTCCCACACCTTAGTTTACGAGACAACAGAGAGATACCAAAAGTTGGAAAACAAGGCCTCAACAAAAGGTGAAGGCTCTGAATACTTTAAAACCAGTTGAGACAGTCGACATAGATGCTCGGTGCCAACCATGCCAAGAACCCCACAGAGAAGATGAATTCCCTAGACGAGACATAGATCATCCTAATGATATTGATATGATTTTCAATTTCAAAAAGGAACAAGTTACCCAAGAGCATATCAATGAAGCCAAAAGACAAGGAGAAAGAGAAGGGATCATCCGGGCCTTGAATCATTTGACAAATGATCAGAAGAAGGAACTAAGAAGGAGGAAATATTTAAACTACACTAGAAGGAATGAAGTTTCAGCCTCTCCACCTCAACCTAACACTCCCATTCCATCAATAGAGAAGGTGGATCCACCACCTCCACCTCCAGTCTTACAGGTGCCAACCGAAAAGGGAGATATTCCCATCATTTTGAACACCATGTATCTCGATCGACCAAGGGACAAGTATCCTCCCTTATACATTTCATTAGACATGAATGGCCTCCACTTGAAAAAATACATGCTTGATTCTAGGGCCTCAACAAATTTCATATCATTGAAGGTGATGAAAAAACTTGGTTTGAAGACAACTCGGGCTTATGGAAATGTATGCAATATTGATTCTAAAAGGGTCAAGGTTCTCGGGATGTGTGAGGACATTGAGTTTTTTCTGATTGATTTCCCACATATCAGTATCCTCATCGACATAGTGGTAATTGACGTTCTATATGCTTGGGGAATGCTCTTATCCAAGAGCTAGTCTACTTCTCTTGGGGGTTTTATTAGCATGGACCTTACCCATGCACACATTCCAATGGGAGATGGTACCTTATAGATATTATACAATTGGTAAAATGATGATAGACATGTGATGGATCATGATGGCCCTGATTATGTCAATGAATGTGATAATTATGATGTGCCTACACAGTATATTGAGTATGATCCACCCAAGATACCCTGCATGCAAGAAGAGTCCATATATGTACTTCTCCCATGGACAGATGGATACAAAGAGAAACTTTCCAAATACCATGGAAAGGATCCAGGTTCTATCCAAATTTTGAAGAAAGAATATAAGAAACTTGAAGAAAAGGTCAAAGAGACAATCCACATGAAGCCTCCATGTTTTGATTATACACCTTGCATTGATTTTTCTGAAGGAATTCTTGTGCTCATGTGGGACAAGAAAAAGGGAAAGCCTAGGTATGAACAGTGAGATACAAAATCATGGCTTGACCCTTACATCACCAAGAATAAGTCTGATAAAGAGAGGTATTATCTGGCAACATTAGATGGGAGAAAATTGTCATTCTCGGTGGATGGATCTCTTCTCCAACCATATATTCAGGTCGCATGACTTCTTCAGGGCCCATGCCCTAGGTAAGTAGGTAATTCATCTTGATTTCCCTACATTTTGCATCTTGATTGATCATATTAGTTTAGATGCATTTCATTTTCATTTTTCTCTACTTGCATATTGATTTCATGCTTAGCTTAGAATTTTTTGAAAAAATGTCAAAAAAAAAAAAATCTATCTTAGTTGGTTTTGATTATGATCATATGAGAACAAGGATGAGTAGGCCATCCTACACTTGATAGTTTGATATTTCTTTGAGGGAACATGTCTATAGGGAGATGTTGTGGTTCTCATGCACTTTGAGGTGAGCACATGTCCCCAAGTAGAAACCATATGTTATCCCCATTTTGTGGATAACTAAGGATATTATTTCTCGAGGTCCTAATGTTGCAAATATGGAGTGTCAAGAGACTACATGACCAGTAGTACCCTTTTTCACAAATGGAAACCCCTCTCACCACCACATATGGTCACAAATTTCCAGATGGCATCCACCAGGTCAGCTGGCTTTCGGAAGTCAATGGGCCTTGCTCCATGAGGTACAAGTCAGTATTATGATGAGCATCATTTCAATATTTAGGCCAGTTGAGTATTTTGTATATTAGATTTCTCTATATTTCATGATATATGCTTGGACATTATTCTTGTTTCCCTGCTTCACCTTGGTGGTTGACATTGTGCCCTAGTAAGTGGTTTTCCTTCAGGATGGGTTTTCTACTAGGAACTCCCTTAATGAGCCATTGTATCGTTCTTGACCATACTTTCCACTTTCCATCATTATTCCCCTCCATTTCCTTATATTTTTGGATTTTAGGGTGTATTGACCCGAGAAGGGGTTGTCCCTCATTCTATGGGAAGAAGGGGTTGAAGGCCTAGAGGGATTGATGTTGGGTAAAAGATAAAATTCTTGTATGAAACTTCCAGATGCTTCGCCCAAGGATCACACAAGAAAGCAATGAAACACTTATCTTTGAGTAAAGGGGACCCACAATATAATAAATAATCCTTAAAAGGTTGGTTGAAGGATAGGAGGTCTCATCACGAGGTGACCTATCACATCCACGAATATCTAGTGGTATGACATTGCCATCATCTGGTCACCAAACCAGTGTAATGGCTCTCAGTTGCATGGATGAGAGAAAGGGGGTCTCATCACAAACCAGCCTTATAATTTTCACTAGGCGTTTGTGGGTGATATTGTCATTATCTAGTCACCACTCCAGGGAAGTGACCTTCAACCTCTCCTTAAAATTATGAAAGAATAAAAGAATCGAAATTAATGGTCTTGGTAAAAGTGCATTGCGGACGAAGTTACCACACACCCTCTACAAAGGCACCTATGAATGAGACGCTACGACCCCTTGTATGTCATCATCCCTATGCCCATTAAGTCTTGACCCCAATCACTTCATCCACTTCACATGGCTTAGAGAGGGATCTCTTGGAAAATCTCCTTGACCTAGGGAAAGATCTACCCAATAGGACACCTCGTCAACCCTCCCATATTCAAGCTTGACAAGTCGCATGGTGTCTTTCATAAATTAATTGTTTGATATAGTGATCTTTGAAGCACATGCTTAAGTGGCTCATTTATTGATTGGATTCACTTACAATGATGTTATGACTTGAGATCATTGGAGGGCATGCTCATTTGTCTTTGCAGGACCTAGTTGATGGACAAATTTGGGAGAAAAATCCTAGCTTGGGCTTCCATGGGGTTGCAAGCCCACATGTTGGATACAAAGGGTCCACATGCTAGATGAAGAAGATCAAAATTGAAATTCCTTGAAGATGACTTGGACGATGTGTCCTATCCCCCACATGCCAAACGTTTTTCCTAGGAGAGGAAAAATGTCTCATTTTTTAGCATGACATCATCTAGGGGGTTAGGGCTTGGTGGTGATGTATCCATTCATTGACACATGGACGTTTTGAGGAGGAGAAGGTCTTCACCATGAGGATATTTTCTACATCCTTAACATGTGGGATTTGGAGGCCTACCCATGCTTCTCCAGCACCACTAACTTCTTCTAAGTGGAAAAACATTCCCTAAAGGGGAGACGTCCATGTAAAATTAGGGTTTTATTTTTGCAAAAGTGAAACTTTAAACGAATTTTTCAATATTACTTTGTTAAAGGGGGGAAAGAATAAGGTTGTTGACCCCTAGTCTTGTGGTTTACCCATTAATTTATGGACAAGTCACCTTAGTGACATTTTGTATAAATAAGGGATCATAAGATCTCATTTGAACATAACTTTCCCTCTTGTGAGAGGACTTGGATCTAAAAATTTTGCTACGCTTGGCTATATTTGTCTCTTGTGCACTTGTTTATGGCTATCTCTTGTGAATGGTTTATGGAGGAGTAAGACACTAGCCTTGTAAGAATGCTTTCTAGCTTTTATGGTGGATTATCTTAGAATCTTTCTTGATTTTGGTATGGTATTTTACTCTTATGCTATCATTTTTTCAATTCAAGGATTGTTGTGCTAGGAAATAAGTGAGAAGTAAGAGTATTTACACCCCCACTCTAGTCTCCATCATTTATTGCTTAAATTTCATTGATGTTGCAAGGATTTGTTTGAGGAAGTAAGATGATTTACACCCCTCATTCTTAAACCCTAACTAGAGATACTTTCCTTGGGAAGTAAGAGGATTTACACCCCCAAGGAAGTAGCATCTCTAGGTAATTTATTTGAATCCATTAACCCAATAGAAAAGTCACTAGTCAACTATTTTTTGCATTGGAGATATAAAATCATTGCCTTGGGAAACGTGAATTTTTCGTCTTTTGAAAGATCTCTTGCTGGGAGTTGGTTTGCTACATCGAGAGGAGTCTTCCCCTAATAGGGAATCCCCTCTCTCCCACTAATTTTATTTCTGTTACAAACCCTAACCTACAGAAATTAAGGTTGATCTAGCCTAGATAGACAACTAATCCTAACTCCTAAACTAACCCTAGACTAACTCTTAAATTTTGTTAATTTACTCTACTAACTAGGGCACATATTTTGGGACAATTGTGGGAATATTTTGATGGTTTAATTTGTTGATATAAGTGACTCAAATATACAGCCATAAGGCCTCAATTTTATGCAGAAAATGCATGTTTACAACAACCATCTTCTCTTGCCTCTTAAGTGCCATTTTTCATCCTATATTCATTGTTAATATTGATGTTGATTTTCTTAAATAGTTTAGATCTTTGTATGCTGATTTAGATGCTTTATTTTCTGATACAAAATTTCATCTACTGCTGAAAATTAGGGACAAAAAGCTTAACTTTTTGATACATACTAGCATATATCATTGCAAGTTGGAGTTTCTTATGTCTCGGGCAGGTACAATCATCCGAAGAAGTACTACACCTTTGGGGAAAAAATCACGAGACTTACAATGCTTTTGTTCCCACATTTTAATCCATTTAGATTTGACCTCTAGGGGCTCCACTTCTATCTCTATCCATCCCCATCTCATTCCCCCTAGGGTCACTGAGATCGCCTCCCTAGAGTGACCTAGTCACCCTTGAAGTGTGGGACCTACATCGAGGTGACATTGGGTGTAGGATTCCCAAGTTGTATCACTTTCTTTTGTGGTTGGTTCGGGATTTTCCCAACTAACTTGCGCTATAATAGGTAGAAATTTTAGCTTCTAGGTCATTGTATTTTTGGAGATACACTATGTTGAAAATAGGGTTTTTGGCTAGTCCTGAAACTAGTCTCAAACAGGTGTTCCAGGTAAAAAAGTCATAAATTCTTCATAGAGTATCCAAATTTTATGAGACCAAATCATTTTGATATATTAAATTCATTAGTATGTTTTTTATAATTTTCAGATACATATATCCAATATTCTGCGCATGGCATGCTCTACAATTTCACTCTATAGAATAAGCCAGAATTCAACAAGGTCTACCATTTTTTCTATAACTCCTTTTCTGGGATGTTCCAAGCAGTGAAACTTGGATGAATTCCAGAGACGATATTGAAGAATATTGGGTACAAGTTTCAGACCTTTATTCATTACAGGTACATAGTTATTCTTGTTGACAGTTAGGGTTTGTGACTAAGCCAAAAACTAGTCTAGTGAGACTAAGGTAAAGTTTGATTAAGATGCAATTCTCTTGTTGTTGAAGTTGAGGAAGGTCTGCAGGTATGTGATCACATACACCAAGTATTTTTCATAGCTACATGTATGTTTATATGCATTTTTTTAGGGTTACATGTTCATGTTGTTATGGTGCATGCTTGAGGCAAGTCTTTGGTATAATGTTGAGGCATTGGCACATGCTTGAGGCATATATTAGGTGCATGGTTGAGGCATATACTTGGTATATGATCTTGGTTGTTCGGTACTTTGTTGAGGCACTTCATTGATGATATCTTGTGTTACGTGATGTATGGTATGATTGAGACATATCATGAGTGATATGGTATATGGTTGAGGCACATGATTTGAGGAGCATCTTGGATTTTGGGCACATTGCTTGAGATACATTTTTGGTATATGTATGAGGAATTCATTGGTGGCACTGATGCATGGTGAGATGCATAGTTGATGCAAGATATGATGTTGGCACATGGTATGGCACAAGTTTTGGTTGATGCATGATTTGGTACAGGTTTGGTACATGTTGTGGCACACGGTTGATGCTTGGTATGGTACAGGTTGATGGTTTAGTACATGATTGAGACACATATCTTGTGATGGTATGTTGGTGATATCGGTACATGCTTGGTAGAGGCACATGTTGGTGATGTTGGACATCTAGTTGAGGTGTCATTGGTATATGATCCATGTGAGAGGATCTAGTTGAATATCGATGACAATGACAGGTTGGACAGGTTTATCAGTGACAGGTTGATGTGACAAGTTGGCATGTTACATGTTGATGTGACAGAGGCAGTGATAGTGACAGTGGAACTAATTGTGGTAGTGACAGTGGGAGTGATTGTGGTAGTGACAATTGGTCTACACTTATTTTCAAGGTGGTAGGATGGGGCAAGAAAAGGAGGTTGTAGCCTCCTTTCGTTTGGAACCAGAGAATCTAGTAGTTGAATATTCCTTCAGGTTGCAGCCTAAGAATCAGGGGGTTGTAGCCTCCTTCTGGTTGGAGCCAAAGAATTCAGGGATTAGTAGCTTCCTTCAGGTTGGATCCTAAGAATCATAGGGTTGTAGCCTCCTTCTAGTTGGAGCCATATAAATCAGGGAGTTGTGGCTTCCTTCGGGTTGGAGCCTGTAAATAGGGGGTCGTAGCCTCGTTCCAGTTGTAGTTGGAGAATTGGGAAGTCGGTGATTCCAATGAATTTATTCTTTTATATATAAGAAATCATTTAGTGGTTTTCTCGTGTTTGGGTTTCCAAGTAAATTTGGGTGTACTATGTACTTGATGTGATGTTGTTGATGTGATGTTGCTTATATTTATATGCTCATGATATACTAATGATAGAATGTTGATTAAGTTGAAGTTTATATATTGTGCTTAAAAGTGGTAAAAGTGCTAATACAGATTCACCCTCTCCCCCTCTCAATATTCCAACAAAGGCTACTTAGACTAAAGAAAATATGAATTTTAACTCTAAATGCAACGTTCACAATAATAAGTATTTTTTCTCTTTAAATGAATGAAGTGAATCAAGTGTGAATGACAAAAAAAGTGCTAAGAGGACATTCATCTTTGCATTGTGTATATGAATTATAGTGATCAACTTCTCTCTCTCCAAATGAAAAAATATAATTTACCTCTAAGAGCACGATAAATTTTTTGTCAATATAACATGTCATAAATAAATAAAAGTATTTCCATTAAGTAAACAAAATGATTGGTCATTGATTCAACCCAAGTGAGTGATATCAACATTGATTGTATGTGATGTATGAATTCTGAAATTCAAATTCCACCGTCAAAAATTTGGCAATGGATAGTGGTTATAGACAACATTCTATACTTGCACAATAAAAGAAAATAAATATTCCAAAACAATTCGCTTGTGAAAGAGCATGTAAACTCTGAATGGTAAAACTAAACATATAAAAACAGTGTTCTCATATGAAAAGAGCCTTGAAGGGAACCATGGCTTCCAATCTTGGCCATATATGAATTTGTTTGAGCTAAGGGGTTTCAATGATAGACAAGTGTCCCATTGCACTAATCTAGAAGGTTGAACGGAACTCTATGAAACTTCAAGAGATCCTCTGTAATTGCATCGAACAAGAGACTGCCATCCCTATTACCATTAAAATTTCATGTGTTTCACCATCACATTTGAGTGTGGCATGAAATGCAAAGGTTTTCTAGAGTTCAAGAGTGGAAAATAAATCTAAGTATGTTTCTATATACTACCCAAACCACAAGTAAACGGGTTTCCCTCACTTCTTGTTAAATATCACTCTAAGAGATTTATGGATGATGACTACAACTGCATGAACACTATGGTACTATTTTTCCTCTTTATTGGATTGACCACAAGTGTAGAACATTAATCCTTGGGTGAAATCAAGCTTTTTCTTTATCCTCTTCTTAACTATTAAACCATGTTGTGAGGATAAGCTATATTAAATAAATTTTCAATAATTACAATTAGGATGAATCAAGGTGAGGTGTGTGAATGAACAATATATGGACTCTCAATGCACATATGTTGAGCACACAATTTGTTATTTTTAACAATAACTCCTTCTATCTTGCTTACGCATCCTCGTCAACTTGAACATTGTGGGCACTTCTATGATGATGTTCCTCGATGTTTGTAGAGTATGGCCTTATTTTATTCATATTTGATTTGTACCAATATAGTGTTGGAGATTTCACCATCCCTTTCAATTCCTTGATCCATGACATTGGGAAAGAATCATAATCTATGTGACAGAGGGAAGCCTGAAAATCAATACTTAAGGCTATTTAGACTAAAGAAAATATGACTTTTAACTCTAAATGCAACGCTCACAATAATAAGTCCTTTTTATCTTTAAATGATTGAAGTGAATCAAGTGTGAATGACAAAAAACGTGCTAGGAGGACATTTATATTTTCATTGTGTATATGAATTTGTAGTGATCAATTTCTCTCTCTCCAAATGAAAAAATGTAATTTACCTCTAAGAGTGATAAATTGTTTGTTAATTTAACATGTTGTCAATAAATCAAAGTATTTCCATTAAGGAAACAACATGATTGGTCATCGATTAAAACCAAGTGGGTGATATCACCATTCATTATATGTGATGTACAAATTTTGAAACTTGAATTCCATTGTCAACCTTTTGGCACCATATAATTCTTATAGACAACATTATCTACTTGCCCTATACAAGAAAATAAATATTCCACAACAATTAGCTTGTGAAAGAACATGTAAACCTATGAATGGTCAAACTAAACATATAAAAACATTGCTGTCATATGAAAAGAGCCTCGAAGGGAACCATGGCTTCTATGAAGCTTGCCCATATATTCATTTGTTCGAGTTATGGGGTTTCCATGATAGCCAAGTGGCCCATTTCACTGAGCTAGAAGGTTGAATGGAACTCTATGAAGCTTCAATATATCCTCTGTAATTGTATCGAACAAGAGACTCCCATCCCTATTACCAATACAATTTCATGTGTTTCACCATCACATTTGAGTGTGACATGAAATGCAAAGGTTTTCTACAGTTCAATAGTGGCAAATCGATCCAAGTATGTTTCTATACACTACCCAAGCCACAAATAAATGGGTTTCCCTCACTTGTTTCTAAATATCACTCTAAGAGATCTATGGATGATGACTACAACTACATGAACACTATGGTACTATTGTTCCTCTTTATTGGATTGACAACAAGTGTAGAACATTGCTCCTTGGTTGAAATCAAGTTTTTTATTTATCCTCTTCTTCACTATTAAACCATGTTGTGAGGATAAGCTATATTCAATAAGATTTCAATCATTCCAATTAGGATCATTCAAGGTGAGGTGTGGGAATGAACAATATATTGAATCTCGATGCACATATGTTGAGCACACAATTTGTGATTTTTAACAATAACTCCTTCTTGCTTGCTTATGCATCCTAGTCAACTTGAAAATTGTGGCACTTATATGACGATGGGCCTCAATGTTTGTAGAGTATGGCCTTGTTTTATAAATATTTGATTTGTACCAATACAACGTTGGATATTGCACCATCCCTTTGAATTCCTTGATCCATGATTGAAAATTGATGTGAGCTTTGTCTTGATCCTCCACTTACCTTGGAGACTCTCATTCCAACAACATTGTTATTCTCAACCCTCTCTTATTCATCTTGTTCTCACATCTCTACATACAAATGTAAACTTTATTAAACAAATACATTGAGAAAGATTAATAAGCTGTGTGACAGAAGGAAACCTAAAAATCAATGCTTAAGGCTACTTAGACTAAAGAAAATATGACTTTTAACTCTAAATGCAACGTTCACAATAATAAGTCTTTTTTCTCTTTAAATGAATGAAGTGAATCAAGTTTGAATGACAAAAAAAGTTCTAAGAGGACATCAATCTTTGCATTGTGTAAATGAATTTGTAGTGATCAATTTCTCTCTCTACAAAAGAAAAAATGTAACTTACCTCTAAGAGTGATAAATTATTTGTCAATTTAACATGTCGTCAATAAATCAAAGTATTCCCATTAA
This sequence comes from Picea engelmannii, assembly GCA_009831015.1. Taxonomy (NCBI): domain Eukaryota; kingdom Viridiplantae; phylum Streptophyta; class Pinopsida; order Pinales; family Pinaceae; genus Picea; species Picea engelmannii. The sequence goes on along the minus strand of ML826362.1, from coordinate 74,302 downwards.
GGAAACAACATGGTTGGTCATTGATTCAAACCAAGTGAGTGATATCATCATTGATTGTATGTGATGTATGAATTATGAAACTCAAACTCCACCATCAACATTTTGGCACCGAATAGTGGTTATAGATAACATTCTCTACTTGCACAATACAAGAAAATAAATATTCCATAACAATTAGCTTCTGAAAGAGCATGTAAAACTACGAATGGTCAAAATAAACATATAAAAACATTGTTGTAATATGAAAAGATCCTTGAAGAGAACCATGGCTTCCCTAAAGCTTGGCCATATATGCATTTGTTCGATTTATGTGGTTTCCATGATAGTCAAGTGTCCCATTGCACTAAGCTAGAAAGTTGAATGGAACTCTATGAAGCTTCAAGAGATTCTTTGTAATTGCATCGAACAAGATACTCCCATCCCTATTACCAATAAAATTGCATGTGTTTCACCATCACATTTGAGTGCGGCATGAAATGCAAAGGTTTTCTAGAGTTCAATAGTAGCAAATCAATCCAAGTTGTTGATTAAGGTTGGTTGTCATTGATGTCAACCCTTGAAGAAAACCCCGTAGCACAAAGGTTTGGGTAATGGACCCAATATTTTTTGATGTAAATGTGACTCATTATTGTTTTTTCATGGTTGATAAGAATTAAATATGGATGAACTCCAAAGTGGTCCCCTTATGGTGAAAGCCCTCATGGGAAGACTCTTTGTGGAGTAAGAGAACCCATGCTTAATTATGGAATAATGAGATGAAGGAAAGTGAATTTGTCAGGGAAAATATCCTAGATGGATAGTTCTTTTCATTTCATTTCCGGTGGTATGTGGAACGTCACATAATTCCTCACGGT
>ML826362.1:44553-62183 GCA_009831015.1 Picea engelmannii | reverse complement strand
TATATTCAATAAGATTTCAATAATTCCAATTAGGATCAATCAAGGTGAGGTGTGTGAATGACCAATATATTGACTCTCAATGCACATATGTTGAGCACACAATTTGTGATTTTTAACAATAACTCCTTCTTGCTTGCTTATTCATCCTAGCCAACTTGAACATTGTGGGAACGTATATGATGATGTGCCTCTGTGTTTGTAGAGTATGGACTTATTTTACTCATATTTTATTTCTACCAATACAGTGTTGGAGATTACACCATCCCTTTCCATTCCTTGATTCATGAGTGAAAATCTATGTGAGCTTTGCCTTGATCCTCCACTTACTTTGGAGACTCTCAATCCAACGACAATGTTATTCTCAACCCTCTCTTCTTCATCTTGTTCTCACATCTCTACATACAAATGTAACCTTTATTAAACAAAGACATTGCAAAAGAATCATAAGCTATGTGATGGAGTGAAGCCTAGCAATAAATACTTAAGGCTACTTAGACTAAATAAAATATGACTTTTAAATCTAAATGAAATGTTCACAATAATAAGTATTTTTTCTCTTTAAATGATTGAAGTGAATCAAGTGTGAATGACAAAAAAGGTTCTAAGAGGACATTTATCTTTGCATTGTGTATATTAATTTATAGTGATCAATTTCTCTCTCTCCAAATGAAAAAATGTAATTTACCTCTAAGAGTGATTAATTATTTGTCAATTTAACATGTCATCAATAAATCAAAGTATTTCCATTAAGGAAACAACATGATTGGTCATCGATTCAAACCGGGTGAGTGATATCACCATTGATTGTATGTGATGTATGAATTCTGAAACTCAAATTCCACCATCAACTTTTTTGCACCGGATAGTGGTTATAGACAACATTCTCTACTTTCACAATACAAGAAAATAAATATGCTACAACGATTAGCTTTTGAAATAGAATGTAAAACTATGAATGGTCAAATTAAACATATAAAATCATTGTTGTCATATTAAAAGAGCCTTGAAGGGGACCACGACTTCCCTGTAACCTGGCCATATATGAATTTTTTCGACTTATGGGGTTTCCATGATATCCAAGTGGTCCATTTCATTGAGATAGAAGGTTGAATGGATCTCTAAGAAGCTTCAAGAGATCCTATGTAATTGCATAGAACAAGAGACTCCCATCCCTATTACCAATAAAATTTCATGTGTTTCACCATCACATTTGAGTGGGGCATGAAATGCAAAGGTTTTCTAGAGTTCAAGAGTGGCAAATCAATCCAAGTATGTTTCTATATACTACCCAAACCAAAAGTAAATGGGTTTCCCTCATTTGTTGCTAAATATCACTCTAAGATATTTATGGATGATGACTACAACTACATGAACACTATGGTACTATTTTTCATCTTTATTGGACTGACTACAAGTGTAGAACATTGCTCCTTAAGTGATCAAACATTGTTAATTTCTTGAATGTTTGATGAAGATAGCCATCACTTCAACTAGTTATTTTATTGAATGATAAGATGCTTGCATACCAAAATGCAATGTAGACTTGTCCTATGCATGAGATCAATTGGCAATGAGGAGTGAAACTCTGTTTTGAACAATTTGGAAGTTTCTACAATGTGTAGCACCAATCCAAAATGAAATTCAATCATAGAAAACTACTTGAGCATCCAAATTAGGCACTATACACCAATCTAAGGGAAGAAACTCCTTAGATACAAGCATATACACCTTTAGAAATTTGTGGATGGTAGGATAATCTTGGAAACATATAAGAATTCTTACCATTATCAAAAGATCATAGATAAGCATGCTTGGGAAAAATGAACAACCACATGGTTGAATGGTGACGAGCTAAAGCAAAAAGTGGCAATTAAATGAGGAAAAAATCACAAGGTTGATGGCATTCTACCTTGGAGCTCTATGATTTGGTGTTAGTTAGAAAAATGGATGTGTATGATTGATGGAACATTTCCATTGGCCCCAAATAAAACAAATTGCAATTTAGAGACTCATGGGGTTTGGAATGATGCAATTTTTCATATATTAAGGGTGAAAATCATGGTTTAGATAGGCACTCGGTTTATAATACTATAATTTGTCACCTAGTGGGTGTTTCACTTGATGAAAACCCCCTAACATCCATTCTCTATGATTTTTCATCTAGTGTTGTGTGAAAACACAATTTAAAAACCATTAGCTTCCTTATATGTGATTTATCCTTTAGTGTTGGGATTACAAACAATAACAACCCAAATCAAGTGTCAATATGCTAGAACACTTAGAAAAAAATCATTGGTCAAGGCCCTTTGAGAATCTAAACCGTCAATATCATTACATGAGTGAGTCCCTTTGCAATCCCAGAAAGTGGGGACATTAAGGAAGAAGCAATAGTATTCATCAACAAACTCTAGGAAAACTTGGTTTACCAATAAATCCAATGAACAACTCCTTGGAAAAAAATAATTACACTCAATAATAAATGGATTTTGGGTTTATAAATGCATAAATTCCACTTATGACCTCAGTACTATGTTTCATCCAAAGTAGATCATAGAGGACACCAAGAAATTTCCAATGCTAGGTCAGACAACATATTTTATTATTTCTTTGATGCCTTTTCTTAAACATGAAGTGAAAAGAAACTCTTTGATGAGGTTTGTTTTTTAAATAGTGTTTGTTATCGCACAAGTTGTAGGTTGGGAAAATACCATCCCTACCACCAATTGGAGAAAAATTAGAGAGCACCTACCCATTGTCACCTTAGGCAGGTGTTCCCGTCACTTTAGAGGTGAGGTAGTCATCTCAAGGGGGGAATCTCGGTGACCCTAGGGGGGATTGAGATGGAAAATGATAAGTATGAATTGACATCCTTAGAGGTCAATTCTAAATGGTAGGAAGATCTCGGAAAAGGGTCTTTGGAAAGGTTAAGGGTTGCCAAAAGAGTTGAGTGACCTGTCGAGAGTAAAGTACATGCCTGAGACACAATGAAAACAAATGATGCTTGTAATATCTTAGTTGGACAAGAAAGTTAAGCTTGTTGTCCCTAATTGAAACAAAAATAAATGATATATATCAACTCATAAAAGATAGTAAAGGCTTCAAAATAAGTGCTAAAAGTATGACTGAATAAGCAAGAGATAAGCTAGTGAAGGCTAGCTCAACTCAACAATGATAAAGAAATACTTTATCACAAAACGAAAGGTTGAAACAAAATGTTATTGCATTGATATTTATCATCCTTATGGCTGTATTAAACCAAGCTTTATAGCTGAAACATCAGCCACTGAAAACTACTTCTAAATATCTCAACAAATGCACTAGGGTTAGTAGAGAGTTAGGGCAAAGTTAGGGGTTAGTACTAGGGTTAGTTTAGGATTTATTAGGGTTCAAAGGGTCAAGGGCTTGGAAAAAGATTGCATTGCAAATGAGGGATGCAAAACACGCTTTACAAAGACACCTATAAATGAGATAATATGAGCCCTTGTATGTCAAGAAACCCCATTCCCAAGAGTCATGCCCCTATCCACCTCGTTCACTTTTACATCACTTAGAGAGGGTCTACTTGGGAAACACTCCTTGACTTGGGGATTGATCTACCCAATAGGGCACCATGACAACCCTCCCATACTTAAATTTGGAAAATTTTATAAGGTCTTTGAGCACTTGTTTAGTTTGAAAAGGGGGGATTTAATGCACATGTTCGAGTGGTTCTTTTATTAAATGTGGCTTACTTGGAATTTACTTGCAAGTTATCATAATTGATCTATTGTCTAAGAGCTATTGTTTGGGTGGATTGTTTATTGATTTTAGTGGGTAGAACATGTTCTTGTAGCAAAAGTTTGCTACAACCATAAGGATGTTATAAAACTATGCTGATAAAACTTAATAACAACCCTCTTTTGCTATCAAAGTCTTGGTCTATATATTGGAGAATTGTCTATTAATTTCTACCTTTATTTTCCAACATCATACACTCAATTTTGATGGTTTAATTTGCTTTTGTCATAACTTATATATATTGCTGCAATTTTGGGACTGTTATCGCACAATATTTACTTGCCCCAAAGACTAAGGCAAGTGGGAATAGATTGGCGTAACACGGGGGTAATCATGTCACTAACACCTCAACAAGGTACCCCTTTCTGTTTAGGAGGAAAAACCCACTCCAAGGGACATGTCCTAAGACCTAAGGGGTTTGAGGAAGGGAAAAGGACAAGGTAAACTACCCCTCTCTCTCTAGTCACTTAAATCAAGCTGAGCCACTAAGTTATGTCTTGAAGGATGAAGTAAAATGTACCTACCCTTAATCAAGACAACAAGTGAATAATGTGGCAGTTTACAAGCAGAAATGATGTTAGTGCTTCAAACAAGACATTAAACTTGTAAAAGTAAATGCTAACTAGAAAGTATGTGTAGAAATAAATAAGTGTATAACAACAATAAATCAAAAGGTAACAACTGCAAAATATATCCAAAAAATGCACTTATTCAGAGAATATAACAAGATATTCAAAATTTTAAATGATAATACTTTGACACATTTAAGTTCTATATGTGTCAATCAACAAATAAATTTAACAGGTTGTCAATGATAATTGTAACAACATTAGAGCAGAAGTGATGACAACAATAATAACCTTCAAAAATGTACTTTAAAGAGGCAATTAGATGTAGATTTTAATTCTAATTGATTGTTCTTTGCCTCGTACAAATTCTGCGTTGATTAATATGACCAATAAGAATGATATAAGTTGCAAATGATGGTTGTAGCAATCATCACAACAACAACAAAGTGATTTATAACAACTTCATAAATGCACTTTGCTAAGTCAATTGAACAAACACGTTAGCATATATTGATAGTAACTTGCCTTGTACAAATTATGGGTTGTTCTAAGGTAGTCGGTAGGCTGATATACACTGCAAACAATGGCTGTAACAATGAATTATCAGCAGTAATTAAGTGGTTGTTAGTATCTCTAAGCTAGGTTAGTTAACTAGTTAAAGTCGGTAGGGTAATCAAGTAGGAAATGATTTGGAGTTTGAGTTTGAAGATACTTGTCAAAGAGTGAGGTTTGACTAGTGCCTTTCTAAGGGTAGTGGAGTCAAGTAGGCAGCCTCCTTCAAGGTTGTTAACAAGTGATTTTACACATAATCAAAGAGGAAGAAAGACCTAGGAGGACTAGTACCTTAAGTCCTCCTAGGTTTGACCTCAAGAAGTGAGGAAGCTAGGGTGTAGGCACTTCTAGGCCCTAGCACCTCATTCTTCTTGGATTTTTATGGATGAAAAGTACTTTGCACAATAAATAAGTATAAACCTCTAGAGAGCTAGCACTTTAGGGGCCTAGGGTTTCACTAGTTACTAGATCAATTCAATAAAGCTAGGCAAATGAAAAGCAAGAAAGTTAGCACTTTAAATTTCTTACTTCAAGCATTAATTAAAACATGCAATTTCATAATCTTGTATGAGCAAGAAAACCATTATCATAACCATTTGCAATGACAAAGTAAAAATCTACTTACTTGCACCAAGAATAATCATGTAAAGCCATGAAACATTGCCACAAAACTTCATAAAATTTGTCCAAGTGCCAAAAAACAAGCCTTAAAAGAATAGTGCCCCCCTTATTTCAGCCAATAACCCTTAGTAAGGAGAACATTTCTTACATCCACTCTCCAGAGTGAGAGTTATGATCCAAAATGAATGTACTTTTTGTTTATCTATACCAAATTAGGCCCAACATTAATTTAAATTCAAAATTGTTGGGTCGACCTAACCAATTTGTTACAAAAATTAAATTCTAACAAAATAAAATAAATTTGCATCTAAATACCCTCTTAAGGGTGATGTTATTCCCTTCTAGGGTGATGTTGGACCTCTGTCATGGAACGTTGGGCTCGGGGAGTGAAACGTTGGGCCTCCAAAGGCCAAAACCCTACCTGCGCGTGCCAATAACCTCAAGATTACCCCAAAGGTGACAACCACCGCATGTAGAAACATCAAGGGCTGCATGGGTGATGTCCAAGGCCTCCAAAGGCCAGTGTTTAGGTGGGAAAGGCACAACCTCCTGGGTCTAGGTCCACCAAAGTTCCTCCAAATGAAACATCCTTCTTCTTCTTGGTAGAACCCCTTCATCTTCATCTTACCCCACGGATGGGGTCTCAGCATCCATCAAATGGGCTTTGATCCCTCATGAAGGTCTGAGTTATTCATCTCTCCATGTACCTATTCATCGGGCAAGGTTCTGCAAAGATAATAAGTACGCCCTCTAGGGGTCCATAACTCATGGCCACATCATATGTAAATCACATCTAATAATTAAAAATCCAAAACAAGTGCATTAAACACCATTAAACCAAAACAAATGCTCAAAACCTTATGCAATTTGATAAGTCTAGGGTTTGGAATGGTCTCAGGGTGTCCTATTGGGCCAGTCTCCCTTAAGTCAAGGTTGTTTCCCCAGATGAGCTTGATGTATGAGGTGATGAGAGGAAAACCTTTGGGCATGAGGTGCATGTGATAGAAGGGAAATGTAAAACTCACCTATGGGTGCCTTTGTTGAGGGTGATCTACACCTTGTCATGGATGCAAATGTTTCCAAGCCCACTGATTTCCATTTATTATTTTTATCTTTGCTTTATTCTTTTAGGTTTCTTTCTTCATGCTACAAAGAAAGAGTGGATGGCCACCGCCCTAGCTTGGTGACCAACTAGTGGCAATTTCACCCACAAACATTTCACGGAAATGAGAAGGTTGGCTCGTGATGAGACCCCCTTTCTCTTAGCCATGCAACCAAGAGCCACTACCCTAGCTTGGTGACTAGTTGGGTGGTATTTTCATACCGCTACATGTTCATGGTCATGATAGGTCGGATCATGATGAGACCTCCTATCCACCAACAAATTCCTTGAGTTTTGTATTCATATGTGAGTCCCCTTTTCTTTTTGAGAAGTGTTTCAGTGATTTCTCGAGGATTCTTGGGTGAAGCATATCAAAGGTTTAAATTTGGATCTTAAATTTTTCCAGCCACATTTCCCCATGGGCCTTTAGCCCCTTCTTCCCATGAGGTAAGATACAACCCTTTCCAAGTGGGGCCTTCCCCAATGCCCAAAAATGTGGATAGATGGAGGGGATAAATATGGAAAATGGTAAGTATGGATGGAATGGGCAATGACTCTTCATAGATCCATTAGGTAACAACCTATCCTAAAGGGAAACCAACTTACTAGGGAACCATGTGACGCTCCCAGGTTTGAACAAGGAAAAGAGCATAAATTCAATCAAATGTTATGAAATACAGAAAGATTCAATGCAACGTGTTTAAATGTTTTAAAAATCAGAGCGATACATACCATGATACACAGACTTATTACCTCATTGAGCAAGACTCATTTCCATTTCAGGACCAGGACGGTGTGATGGATACTATTCTCGATGGTATGTGGGATCTGTTGCGGAAAAGGGGCCTTTTGGGGCCATGCTCAAGTTGTTTGGCTCTCGGAAATCCATGTCTAGGACCTATGGGCCTTGAGACATGATCTCCTTAGTTACCCCTAGGTTTGGGGGTTACATCTGGCTCCAACTTGGGGACATGTGTTGACCGTAGAGCGCATGAGAACCTCAACATCTCTGGTGTGAGCTATTACTTTTAAGACTCAACATAAGATGTTAGTAATACCTGGGGTGGTGTTATCACTCCTTGTTCATACATGATGCAAAACTTTAAATTGAAATCAACTATCTAATCTAAAACATAATCATGAAAATACATATATACAAGTAAGGAAAACAATTTGAAAAGTGCAACTACAACTATGCTAATATGTAATGCAACGATATATACAATGAATGCAAATTCCTACCTACCCTACCTCACCTGTACTTACCTGACAAATACTAGGTATAAACATACAACTAGTACAACCATGATAGAAATGTATCATAACACCCACCTTTGTGTTTCATCATAAGCCAAAACAATGACAAGTTAAGCACAAAATAAACATGAGTTAGAGCATGCATTATATCATAGGAATTTGTAAAGTCTAGTTCATGGAGGCGGGAGGGAGGGACAAAATCATGCCATGTCACGCTTCCAGAAAAGTGATCAATCCATCTCAGAAAAGGATCATGGGAGGTCAAGGACTCAAATGGTTGGCTCAAAGAGTCTCAAGGTTGACTACCTTGGACGTCATCACTCCCTGGGATCTGAAAAGGGATTAACTAGAACCTAGAGGGAAACTGACAACTTCTCAGGGGGAAGTTGAAATATTCAGATCATAAACTTCTTAAGGCATTCAACCTCCCCTTGAATTCTAACGGAATTTTTTTCCCTAAAGAAAAATTGAAACAAGAGACATGTTCCCTAATTGCATCCTTAGTGACATAACGAGGTAAAGAAATCAAATGGATCTGGACAACCTTGTCACAAGTATCATGCTTCAAGTAAACAACGTCCTCACCTTTATCAAAATTTGAGCACAACGACGGTTGATAATCTTATTCATAGAATAAATCCAAGTGCTCAAATGAATACTCATCAAAATCCTCAAGGTATGCCCGAAAATCATCAGGAGAACATTGCATTGGGTCATCATTGGGTGCTTGGAAAACTTTTGTGATTATATCATCATCTTGTTGTCAAACGTCAAAATTATTAGGAACATCATATGATTGTTGTAAAGGCAACAAATGGAAATGACCCTCCATATCATAAATGAGATCCTCATCAGAACCAATCACATCCCATTTACGTCTTCCAACATGTATGAACTCATCAATATTATCAATTATGTCATTACGTTTATCATAACATGAATGATATAATACATCCAAGGGATCCTCTAACACTTCTTCACCCTCCAAATCATAAAATAAAGCGTCATCAAAATCTTGGAAAGGGAAATAACTTACAGTATTCACTTTTTCTTGTGCAGGAGTTTCAAAGGCTTGGATGACTTCATCAAAAGGAAGAGCAGCTATCGGTACATCATCCCCATGATTCACCTCTTAAATTATAGCTTTGCCTTTGTCACAATATGGAGGATCTAGCTCACCCAAACACTCCTTTACTCCTTCACCTTCTGAATCATAGAATAGGGCATCATAAAAAACCCGAAAAGGAAAATGATTAACCTCATTCTCTTTGTCTTGTGCAGGAGGAATAGGACTTTGGATGGCTTCGTCATAGGGAGAGACACATATCAATATATCACGCTCTTCAGGTTCTTGTCCTTCAACTAGGTCTTCTTTGATGGAATCATGAGTAAATTCTTTCTCTTCGTCATGGGATTGGTAACCTTCATCAGGATCCCTCTCCTCATCCTCTTGTGGGTCAATGTCTTGTTCCCACCTTTCGAATATCTCAAGGGATGTTATTCTTTCCAAACTAAGAGTTGCTGGGGTATTTTTGGGGTCATCAATCTTGACTTGTGGAACAAAGAAATGTTCTACCTTGGATGAGGAGATATTAGCTTCAACTTCTGTGGCCATGTCATAAGCTTCTTGGATTGTCCTTGGGATCCTTTTATCGATCAAAAATTTGGATTGTCTTGAGAACACCCTTATATAGATGACAAGGAGGAACTCAAAAACAAGACGATGGCTTCTAGGGAGTTTTTGTGACATCCTCTTAAACTTGGCATGGAAATCCTTAACGACCTCGTTCTCATCCTTTTTTATGTGAATAAGTCTATGTAGTAACATGTATGGATCCTCTTTGACATTCCATCTTTTAAGGAAAAATTCCTCTAATTGATCCATAGATGTAATACTAGTATTAGGGAGGTCATCATACCATCTTCTAGAATCGACATGAAAAGTAGCAGAGAAAAGTTTCATTGCTAGGTCTTCAACATCATCATTGATAGGGTGGAGTTAAAAGAAGGCCCAAAAGTCACTTATATGGTCTTCAACATTTTCCTCATCACTACTAGTGAATCTTGGGAGCCATTTTAATACCTCAGAGGCATTTATCGAGGGTAACCCATAATTTCACTCATATCCAAGGGTTTAAAATTACCTGGGTCCCATTGAGAATCCATGGTTGGATTTATCATTAGTGGAGTCACCAGACAATCCTTCTAGGTATTATCAAAAGGAAACGAGGGAATCACCCTCAGTGGAGTCGACAGGTAAGGTTTGTAAAGTGAAGGCTTTGAGAATAGGCTTATCAAAAAGTGTCATTGAGGAATATTGACTCGGTGTTCCTCGGTAATGGAACCAAAAATGTTATCGCATAATTTGTACTTTCCCCAAAGCCTAAGGCAAGTGGGAAGACATTGGCGTAACACAGGGGTAATCATGTCATTGTCACCTCAACAAGGTACGCCTTTCTGTTTAGGAGGATTAAAAACCCACTCCAAGGGAGATGTCCCAAGACCTAGGGGGTTTGAGAAAGGGAAAAGGACAAGGTAAACTACCCCTCTCTCTCTAGGTCACTCAAATCAGGCTGAGTCATTAAGTTATGTCTTGAAGGATGAAGTAAAATGTACCTTCCCTTAATCATGACAACAAGCAAATAATGTGGCAGCTTACAAGAAGAAATTATGTTAGTGCTTCAATAAGACATTAAACTTGTGAAATTAAATGCTAACTAGTATGTATGTGCAGCAGTAAATAAGTGTATAAAAAAAATTTAAAAGGTAACAACTGCAAAATATATCCAAAAAATGCACTTATTCGGACAATATAACAAGATATTCAAAATTTTAAATGATAATACTTTGTCACATGCAAGTTCTATATGTGTTAGTCAACAAATAAATTTAACAGACTATCAATGATAACTGTAACAACAGCAAAGCAGAGGTGACGACAACAATAATAACCTTCAAAAATGTACTTTAAAGAGGCAATTAGATGTAGATTCTAATTCTAATTGATTGTACTTTTCCTCATACGAATTTTGGACTGATTAATATGGTCAATAAGACTGATATAAGTTGTAAATGATGGTTGTAGCAATCATCACAACAACAACAAAGTGATTTATAACAGCTTCATAAATGCACTTTGCTAAGGCAATTGAACAAACACTTTAGCATATATTGATAGTAACTTTCCTTGTACAAATTATGGGTTGTTATAAGGTGGTTGGTAGGCTGATATAGACTGCAAACAATGGTTGTAACAGTGAATTATCAGCAGTAATTAAGTGGTTGTTAGTATCGCTAAGCTAGGTTAGTTAACTAGTGAACGTTAGTAGGGTAATCAAGTAGGAAATGGTTTGGAGTTTGAGTTTGAAGATACTTGTCAAAGAGAAAGGTTTGACTAGTGCCTTTCTAAGGGTGGTGGATTCAAGTGGGTGACTTCCTTCAAGGTTGCTAACAAGTGATTTTACTCATAATCCAAGAGGGAGAAAGACCTAGGAGGAGTAGCACCTTAAGTCCTCCTAGGTTTCACCTCAAGAAGTGAGGAAGCTAGGGTGTGGGCACTTCTAGGCCCTAGAACCTCCTTTTTCTTGGATTTTTATGGATGAAAAGTACTTTGCACAATAACTAAGTAAAAACCTCTAGAGAGATAGCACTTTAGGGCCCTAGGGTTTCACTAGTTACTATATCAATTCAATAAAACTAGGCAAATGAAAAGCAAGAAAGTTAGCACTTTAAGTTTCTTACTTCAAGCATTAGTTAAAACATGCAATTTCATAATCTTGTATGAGCAAGCAAACCATTATCATAACCATTTACAATGATAAAGTAAAAATCTACTTACTTGCACCAAGAATAATCATGTAAAACCATGCAAGATTGCCACAAAACTTCATAAAATTTGTCCAAGTGCCAAAAAACAAGCCTTAAAAGAGTAGTTCCCTCCTTATTTCAGCGAATAACCCTTAGTAGGGAAAAAATTTCATACCTCCACTCTCCCAAGTGAGAGTTATGATCCAAAAGGAATGTAATTTTTGTTTATTTATACCAAATTAGGCCCAAAATTATTGTTGGGTCGACCTAGCCAATTTGTTACAAAAATTAAATTCTGAAAAAATAAAATCAATTTGCATATAAAGACCCTCTTAAGGGTGACATTATGCCCTTCTAGGGTGACGTTGGACCTCTATCATGGAACGTTGGGCTCAGGGAGTGAAACGTTGGGCCTCCAAAGGCCAAACCCCTGCCCACACGTGCCAATAACCTCAGGATTACCCCCAAGGTTAAAACCATTGCATGTAGAAACATCCAGGGTTGCATGGGTGACGTCCAAGGCCTGCAAAGGCCAATGTTTAGGTGGGAAAGGCACAACCTTCTGGGTCTATGTCCACCAAAGTGCCTCCAAAAGAATTTTCCTTCTTCTTCTTGGTAGAACCCCTTCATCTTCATCCTGCCCCCTGACCGGGGTCTCAACATCCATCAAATGGGCTTTGAGCCCTCATGAAGGTATGAGCTAGTCATCTCTCCATGTACATATTCACCGAGAAAGGTTCTGCAAAGACAATAAGTACGCCCTCGAGGGGTCCATAAGTCACAGGCATCATAATACGTAAATCACATATAATAATTAAAATGCTCAAACAAGTGCATTAAACCCCCCTAAACCAAAACAAATGCTCAAAATGTTATGCAATTTGACAAGTCTAGGATTTGGAATGGTCTGAGGGTATCCTATTGGGCCAGTCTCCCTTAAGTCAAGGATTTTTCCCCAATTGACTTGATCTAAATCATGCAAGCATATGAGGTGGTGAGGGGAAAACCTTTGGGCATGGGGTGCATGTGATAGCAGGGAAATGTAACACTCACCTATGGGTGCCTTTTTTTAGGGTGACTTGCACCTTGTCATGGATGCAAATGTTTCCAAGCCCACCGATTTCCATTTATTCTTTTTATCTTTTCTTTCTTCTTTTATCTTTATTTCTTCATCTTGCAAGGAAAGAGTTGATGGTCACCACCCTGGATTGGTGACCAACTAGTGGCAGTGTCACCCAGAAACATTTCATGGAAATGAGAAGGGTGACCCGTGATGAGATGCCCTTTCTCTTGGCCATGCAACCAAGAGCCACTACCCTGGCTTGGTGACCAATTGGGTGGTAGTGTCATACCACTACATGTTCATGGTCATGATAGGGTGACTCATGATGAGACCTCATATCCACCAACAAATTCCTTGAGTTTTTTATTCATATGTGGGTCCACTTTTCTTGTTGAGAAGTGTTTCAATTCTTTCTCGAGGATCCTTGGGTGAAGCATCTTGAAGGTTTAAATCCGGCTCTTAAATTTTTCCAACTACATTCCCCCCTAGGCCTTTAGCCCCTTCTTCCCATGAGGTAAGGTACAACCCTTTCCAAGTGGAAAGTATGGAGGGAACGAGCGATGACTCTTCAGAGATCCATTAGGTAACAACTTATCCTAAAGGGAAACCAACTTATTAGGGCACCATGTGACCCTCCAAGGTTTGAACAAGGCAAAGAGAATAAAGTCAAGCAAACGTTATGAAATCCAAAAAGATTCAATGCAACATGTTTAAATGTTTTAAAAATTGAAGGGATACATACCATGATACCCAGACTTATTACCTCATGGAGTAAGACTCATTTCCATTTCAAGACCAAGCCGGTGTGATGGATATTGTTGTCGATGGTATGTGGGCTCTGTTGCAAAAAAAACAGGCCCTCTGGGGCCATGCTCAAGTTTCCTGGCTCCTGACACTCCATGTCTAGGACCTGTGGGCCTCAAGACGTGATCTCCTTAGTTACCCCTAGGTTTGGGGATAACAGGGACAACAAGGTCTCTTGTTGATTCCCCATTGGTTTGAGGCTTTTTTTTATCATCATATCTTGTCTTGTTCGGGAAGGTCTAACATTTTTTTGCAGGTACATAACCTTAGAAACCATTCACCAGCTCCCAAGACTCTCTCCCAAGCCTCATTCTCATCCTTGAATTTGACCTATAGGGGCACTCTTCGATCTCTTTCCATCTTCTATCACAATCCCCCTAGGGTCACCGAGAAGCCTTCCTTGTGTTGGACTTGTGCTTCACTAAAACGAGGGGGACATCTATTGAGGTGACAGTGATAAGTGTTCTCGATTGTGTCACACATTTGGTGTTTGGGTTGGGCTTTGCCCAAACTACAATCTGTGAGATAACAAGGAGATTTTAGCAAGGGTTGAAGTAGATGCCACTCCCACCCATGCACCAACTACTCTGTTTCGAGACAACCTCAAAGAATTGACCCAGGTAACTAGTAGGAAGTTCGAAGAGAATCAAACACTCACTTCAAAGTCAAGGATAAAATCAGAAAAGGAGAAGAATTTATTCCAAACATATTGTTTCTATCAGTTTTCATGTGCCACTAGTTTGTAAGGATCTATGTTGTTCAACAAGGTAAAGGAAGAACTTATGTTGGAAAACTAAAAATCTTGCATGTACCTCATCCCATTTGAGGATGGGGAGAATGTTAGTTGATAGAGGTTTTGTCGAACCTACCAACCATTGTATCAAGGTTATGTAGGTCAACACCTAATGAGTTTTGTTGATTAATAATTGTTACTTTAAAATATGTTATATAATGGTCATATTTGTCAATGTAGTTAATGCTCTTATGATGATATTTTTAGTATTAAAGTCATCATCTAGGTTTATATACATGTAATGTGACATCATTAGACTTATTGGTAATCCAGATTTATATACATGTAATGTGACATCATTAGACTTATTGGTAGTCCTCTAGTGAATTTATTTATCTAATGACCACATTATTAACGTACTTAATTCCATTATGATAAGGAGTGCATAATTAAAGCCATCATTTATAGAATATTTATGTAAATGTAATGGGAAAACATTATAATTATTTGTATCCTTTAGTGGGCCATTTATGGGGCTCTTACTTAATATATGTGTTCAAGTCACTTGGTAGGTGAATTTTTATCATCCCATACGCATTATGTGAAGTGGTATTCTCAGTGTTAAATCCTATACACATGAAGTCTTGAGGTTTTCATTATCCATATATTGATGTGGATCATCCATCAAGATGTCATTTGATGTCATAATAGAGATATTTTTCTAATGTGATTCAACGTAGATTAAAGTTCTCATTAAAACCATGAGCTAGGTATCTACGCTACTTCTTATGGTTGCTTTCGCTTCTTACCTCTTTTCAAAAGAAAATTATAATCCCTACGGTGAGACATGGGTCGAAGAGGCACTTTGTGGAGATTGCAATATGAAGTATGCACATGGGAAAACACAAAATTCAGAATCGTTAAGCATGTCAGCATTGATCTATCTTTTCTCAAATCAGAGGGTCGAACAATTGTCAAACCACACTAGCAATACTAAAACTCTATTGCAACTTCAAGTTCTGGCATAGTACATGTGGAATTTTCCATACCTATATATTATTTGATCCATTACTAAAAAGGAACACTAGTAGGTAAAATATATTGATCCCTTTTATTCACAAGGTGCACATGATTATTAGTGGTAACAAACTAGCACACAATTTCAGACAATACCCCATTCAAACTCAAATACATTCTCAACATCAAGAAGGGACCATAGAAAAGCACCAAATAATGGTGTTCATATTGCAACTATATTGCTTTTTCTCTAATCAATCATGAATCTCAAGAGGGATGTGTGTAGTCTATGTTGAAGAGACATATTTAATGTTGGGATTAAATTTCCACAACACATATAAACAAAAGGATTTGCAATAGAGAAACCCTATTGTAAGTAGCCATTTTATTACCCTATGTGTAATCACTTTTATAATAGGTCCCTTTATATAACATTAGGTGACCATAATAATATGCCAACTTTAACATATTGTTATGGTAACAATATCTATGAATATCTCAACAATGTTCTTGAAATCCGCATCCCAAACTTATCTCATTGTCATCATTTTTCATTTTGGATGTAGATATTTATGCATAGTCTACTTCATCACTTGTTACAATGTATATATCAATAATCACAAGTACGAGTTAATCCTTCATGCATTATAGGAAAAAAGACAAAAAGGCATCAAAGCATTCATGATGTCACTAAGTGTCATAGTCCCAATCCTAAGATCCATAAATGTTTGGTGTGCATGTAGGGCATGCATCAAATATATAAGATTTGTTGTTTCACTTGGGTGAAAGTTTGGAAAAATATGGTTCAACATCTCATCCAAATCGACTTCAAAGAAGAGAAAAAGTAATATATAAGATTTGTTGTTTCACTTGGGTGAAAGTTTGGAAAAATATGGTTCAACATCTCATCCAAATCGACTTCAAAGAAGAGCAAAAGTAGAAAGGATCCCATCCAAAACAAGCAACCATAATACATTGAGTCCTAAGTGACTTGAACTAAGAAATCCAAAGCATATTGGGCCCAACTAATTAGTGTCATGTGCATCATTGATAAGTGTAATCATTGACGTCTAGGTATAGGGAGGAAACTTGTAGACATGTGAACACACAAATGAAGGATCGAAGAGACCACAATATTGTGCAAGAGATGCTTCATGACCACGTTACTTGTAGTGCATGAAAAAGCATGCCACATTGAAATTCTTGGGGAGTATTTTTTGTTGTGGCCTAGATGAAGACTTTGATGAGGAGAGGTGATGGATATACAACAAACACTCATTAGTGGAGTGTTCAAAAAGTTACTCTTGTATGTTGTAGAGCTAGTGGTTGTGTGAGACTAAGATTGATAGGAGTTACATGTATGATTTGCTACATGTGTAGATCCTATTTTTTACATTGATAGAATATGWTATTATTTTCATGATTKATCACTGATGACTTCATTCTCGYGTTTTGAATATGGACTTGTGTATTAGTCAATGCAAGATAATATACAACAGACACTTGAGTTGTGTGAGAAAGGATATTCTTCCCTTCTAATGCTCTTCGTAATAGGTAGAAAAMGTCAAATTTGTGAATGCTTTCTAGCAATTGCTTGSAASRATAAACTTGGCTCTCAAGCATCCATGAGMAACAATACACAAAGGGTGAAGGCCTTATAACTTGCCCAACATCTATGCTCACCTATAGTCATCTATCTCTCATCTAGGGCTTGTAATTCCTTCCTCTTCAATGTCGATTGCATCCTTTCCGAATTGGTCCCTAGGTAATGGTTGACAAGAATAATGGAGAACAGAACATGATGAGCTTGGAAGCTTCCATGTGAGAATGATGATAATAAATGGAATCAATGACATGCATTCTCATTAGGTAGGAGAATGATGACGATGAGAGAGTTTAGGGAATGATTGTTGACTTTTCTTCTAACAAGAGAATGAAGTACTTTTACATTTCTCAGTGATTGTACTCAACCCATGCTCAAGTGACTACTCAATGAAAACTCCCACACCAAGCTTCTACATGTAATCAATGATTGGCTTTCTATGTCAAAGGAGGTGGATGGATTCATTTAAGTACTTTTACAAGAGAATGAAGTACTTTTACATTTCTCAATGATTGTACTCAACCCATACTCAAGTGACTAGTCAATGAAAACTCCCTCACCAAGCTTCTATATGTAATCAATGATTGGCTTTCTATGTCAAAGGAAGTGGATGGATTCATTTAAGACATATTTAAGATACATGGACATGCAAAGGACAAAAAAAAACCCAAGGTGGATGGATTCATTTAAGACATATTTAAGATACATGGACATGCAAAGAACTA
>ML826362.1:2004-40145 GCA_009831015.1 Picea engelmannii | reverse complement strand
ATATGATGGTAGTTTCACTCTAATTCAAAATCCTTAGTGGTATCATTGAGTACATAGAGTTTAAATATTGAGGGTTTCAAGAGAAGGATAGGGTTTCAAATGGAGGTCACTTTCAACTTTATTTTTTTGCAGATCTAGAGTGGGATCGACAACTAGGTGGAGGCAGGAGAACTCTCGATTGTACATTATGGACGACCCTTCACAACTAATTGATTATTTAGAGCATTCACTGACGAAAGGAAATTATTTTCATTGATCACATCATTAAACCTCACACAGACATTTTCACCTAGATTGTGTCAGATCATGGGGCCCGGGGGTGGATCACGAAGTTTCTCCTGTTGTCAGAGTGTGGATCCAGATGGATCTATCCAGCCAGAAGTTCCATCTCTAAAACCTTGTCACTTTTCAGGTAGGTTTTCTATAGATCTTGGAGAATCACAATTGTTTGAGGTATCAGATAGGCATGGGAAGCCTACAAAAGGCTATTCGACAGTCAATGTGTCTGGTGTTGAGGAGCCTGGAGGGTTTACGCATAGAGAAAGTGGACCTTGGGGCTTTATTGGTAACAATATTAGTTTAGAGGAACTACAAGGTGTTGATGGCAGTAAACAAGCACAGAAGCGAAAAGTGGTTAAATCTAGGGGTGATGGAGTTTCTCTAGTTGTCGGTGAGGACTTACAAGTTAGCCAAATATTGGACTTGGAGAGTAAGGCTATTGTCAAGAAATTTTGTGGTCGATGTTTATCAGTTCCCTCTTTAAGCTCATGGATGGAATCAGTTTGGGTTTTGGTTATAGTGTATGCTCTGACCTTCCATATATTGTTTCGGTGTTGGATAGGAATTGTTTTCTCTCAAAATAAGAAACAAACATAATAATCTATGGTCATTGGTATTGGGATTGAAATCCCTTTTGTGCCAAACCATGGGATCCCCTCTTCAATGCTCGTGAGGAATACTTGTATAGCATCCCTATGTGGGTTAATCTCCCCAAGCTCCCACTCAAGTTTTCATCTGATGATAGTTTGTAGGCTATCGAGAATGTTTGGGAAAATTCATTATTGTGGATCCGAGTTATAAGAGTAGTAATTGCACGTCAGTTGCACATATATTGGTAGAACTGGATCCTACTCAGTGTATTTTCGAGTCGATAGATATTGTGAGTGGAGATAGTTCTTTCATGTAAATCCTTGACTATCTTAGTGTGTCATTTTGCTATATGAGATGTCATCATGTAGGCCACATGTTGGTGGAATATGATCAGGTTTTCTCAAAAAAAATTAAGGTTGGTTCTAGTCCGGGTATTAGATTTCCATCTGGTTTGAAACACTATGCTTGTTCTAACAATGCTAACTTTGTTGTTGCAGACCCTGGTCTATATGATGGGGGATATGTTCATGTATTAGCTCCTACAAAGGTGGTGAATTATGAGTCCCATGAGGAATTCAAAGTGGGAGAGATTGAGTTCCCTTTGGCATACAAGGTCCCATTAAACGTTGTGGAACAATCCCCGTGTGATTTGTCTAGTGATGAATTAGATATTGTGCCCTCTCAATGAAACCAGATTGATGCTCTTTGGTCAAAAAGTGAGTCTTCTCTTCATGACTTGGGTAAATCTTTTCCGACCATTGTCCCTCTTGGGACTTCTTCCTCTTTTTCTTTGAACCATCCTTTGAGGGGTCTTGATGTGGGGCATGTTGCCGCCTTATACACACTTGGGCTATCGTGGAAGAAATCTTCAATCCACTTAGTGTGTCCTTGGGGGCAAGTTTCGAGTCAAGGTGATGTCACCTGATCCTCAACTCCTTCATCTAGGCCAACTCCTAGAGAAGCCAAGGGGGGTAGTCCCTAACAAAAATACTAAGGCTTTTTAAAATATTTTAAGCAAAAGAACTACTTCTAGGAATTTATTGCAAATAGAACACACACATTCAACATTTATCATTCATCAGATGAGATACTCGTATAAATCATTTGTCCATAAAGATGCATGCATAAACCAAGTAGGATACAAGTTCTGCAAGATTGATAAATTTGTTAGACAATCACACATGAATGAAATAGACTGTGCATATACATAAAGATAAATCCATAGTACCAGTGCCTTAAAAGTGTCGTGGGAAGTTGTTGATCACGTGTTTTATTAAGGTAAATTGAATGTAGATTAATGAGAGATTGTGTGGCCTCTTTAGAGGCTACCTCTTTATTTGGAAACTTGCGGAAAACCTCCCGAAGCCCCAGGGCCTCACCAGTAATTTCACTAAGGGTGTTGAATGTCCAACACGTGGAGAACCTAGATCTCAAAGTTCTCGTCTGACTTCACACACTCCCCTTAGGCGTTTTCACGTGCATTAAGGTAGCAACTATTGAGATTTCCCTAATTAAACTACTCCTCACAAATAGTTATGATGAATCCCAGGATCAAGCTAGGCTCGAAAGGGTTCAGAGCATACACCGGTAATTACAGGGAAGGATTATTTTAAACTTTGAAATAAAGAAATAAACTTTGAAAAACTTGAAACTAAAATAAATCTTTGCAAGATTTATTGTTGATAGCAAAAGTAAAATCTAAGCTAATCATGCATAAAGATTGAAATTACTTTTAAGCTTAAGTGCATGAAAGATTTGAGTGTTGTGTGTGATTGATTTCCTTATTCTTATGTGTGTTTGTGAGATCATATAATAAGACTTGCAAGGAAATAAAGCAAAGACAAGTGCACTACACACCAATCCCCCTAATGGGGATGAAGAAACTAGGCTCAAAGGGCCCGCTTTTATTAATCCTATTACAAACGAGAATTGAGTTCTCCCTTTTCTCTTTTTTGAACTTTTAGACCCTTATAGAATGGATCAAACTAAAAGAAACTATTACAATAGGTTCTCTGAAGGTCATGGTCTTCAAGGGTTCCAACTTGGGCTCAATTTTCTTCACTTTAGCCTCGATTTCGCCAGAGTTTCCCCTTGTTTTTTGATGGACCTGCTAAAAAACAGAAAAGAATGTGATTAGAAGATGATGAAAAACACTTTAAGAAACTAAAATAAAACTTGGAAAACTTTGACCAAAAATTTCTGACTCTTTTCTTATGCAAAAATGCAATTTTTTAGAGGTTTTCCGAAGCTTTAAATAAGCCTAAACTAAGCTCTTTTAGGTGTTTTTGTTTGTTGTCCCAAAAAAGCAAGCATAAAACTCCTAATTAGCTTGATCTACAATGCAAACTAGAGCAACTTTCTTCCTTAAGATTTAGATAAAAATTTACAGAAAATTGCAACAAAACTAGCTTAGATCTACTCTTTAAATGAGAAAGAATTGAAACTAGATCTAAGACTTTATGCATGCAATACTAGATGCTAAAATTAATCTTTAAAATCGAATCTAGTTAACATGCAAGCAAATAAAGAGGGAGGAAGAAGAAAAATTCTGATTTTGGAGCCTTCGCTTGAGCGTGGAACTCTTTGGGCTATGGGGTCCCTTTGGTGTGAGGAAGAGGGAGGACGTATTCTTTCGAACTCTTGGTCAAACACTAGATGCAAATTATCTCATTTGTTTCTCCAAGGACTGGATCCTACATGCTACAAAGAACACTTGCAAATACCTGTAAACTTGGTGTTTCCTACACAAGAAACCCCAGTTGCACATTAGTTTAAACAAAAACAAGATATGCAATGCAAGCTTCAAATATAAGTAAAAAAATGGATTAGAAAGAAAAAAAGATAGAGAATCCACTCCAATCAAATAACAGTATCCCTACCATTAGCCAAATTACACAATAGATAAATGCAAGAAATCAAAGCAACATCACCTCAATATATGTCCAACATCCATTCACACATGAGCACCAAACACCAATAGATTGACCTCCAAAGTCTCTTTTATTCCAATATAAGAAATACATTACAACAGTATACAATAAGGTCTCCCAAACTCCAACTCACTAAATGGAGAGGGGTCGCCTTCTATTTAACATAGTTTGGGTGACAATTCCCATGAAGGATGTGCAAGTGTAAGAGGAGATGTGCATGTGGAAGAGGAGATGTGCAAGGAGTAGAGTGGAGATGGAGTGAAGTGAAGTGAGGTGGAGTGGAGTGATGGAGGTGGAGGTGGAGGTGGAGTGAAGTGGGAGTGAGTGGTAATGAGGTGGAGTGGAAATGGAGTAGTGAGGGCGAGTTGGACATTGGGATTATCTCCCCCTCTTGCAAGTGCGCCAACTAAGAAGGGAAGGTTGAGTCATAACATTGGGAATATCTCCCTTGCACACATCATCAACCAAGTCACCTTCATCTTTAGTGAACTCGTCCTTGCTCTAATTTGACTGAAAACAAAGGAAAAACATGTCCCCTACATGTTTCCTAACTTTTAGCAACTTTCCTAAATTTTAGGGAATTTAATTAAATCCCCTTTTTTGTCTTTTTTCAAGAGAAATACATTTTTGAGTGATTAAAATCACTTTTTTGCCTAGACAAAAGGGGAATAGGAGTCTAAAGGGTGCTCTAGCTTAGAAAATGATCATAAACATGGCATCTGACAATGACTGATGCCATATTTTTACAATTTATTGACTTTACATTAAAAAAATTATGTTCTACGGGAAATTTATTATTTGACTAAAACATTAAAAAAATATGTGGGGACCTAGCGCAATTTCCATATGACTCAATAAACATGACCTGGCGTGAACTCATATACATTTAGACACTAGACATTGGTTATACCATGCCAAGGCCTAACCACTAGCACATACTCTAGGTTTGGAGTCAGTCTTGAGTGAAAAAAATTAGAAATTATTAATCGCCCACTAAGGCAGGCAAAAAATAATTAACAAGTGAAAAAAAACACTCTAGAGTACATGCTCGTGCCCAGGTCTTAGGTGGCCAATAGTATTTTACAACTTTCATTCTCAATTCATTTATTGCAATGCCCCGGAAGGATGGAAATGCGGAAAAAAGGTGGTCTAATAGACCTGTTGAATCTATGAACTCTGACTTCTAAGCATATGTCTGCTTAGTCTTTGGCGGCTCATCTGCAAATCCAACTAGTGAAACTTGGTGGATAGCAAGGCCTAGGACGTATGTTTCCTCTGGACAAGTATCATGGGTCTATCCTCCTTTCAGTGATAATACCAGTGGTTTCTCGGTGGATCTTTCCAGGGATTTGGATGGCTCCTCCCATATTTATTTTGAGTTAACATATGCTTGTTCTTCTTGCTCGATCTTGTCCTCCTTAGGGAATCATCTTTATCTACATCGTTCTCAGGTTCTTGCAAAAGGGTCAGTCTTGTATGGGGGTTTGGAAGTTAGTGATCCTAAGGAGTCTGTTTTTTAAAAGTGGGGAGGAAATCATCATTAAAACATGCTCAATAGGAGGCTTCTTGTGAAGTCTCTCAAAGGTGACAATGTCTCATCTCTTCAGTTCTTATAGTATGGATAACCCCTATGGAGGGGAGAAACTGAATATTATGATTTTCAATATGAGATGCCTAGGGGGGAGGGCCAAAAAACTATCCCTAAAGCACTTTGTTAGGGATCAACTTGATGTTGTTTCTATGCAGTATTATGTGGGCTTGTGTGAGCCAATTATTGTGAAGTTAAACAAGCTTTTATCAGGTTGGGTTTTTATGGGGTTGGGCTCTATAGGATTGTTGGGCAGGCTCATTATAGGTATATATCCAAATTGTAATCACATAAATTGTATCTTTTATCCCTCGAGTTTATGCATAGAAGTATGGAGTAGAATTGGATAGGACATTCGTGCTACTAAATGTATATGTCACGTATGGTGATCAAGAAATATTCTGACATCGCTTGTTGGGGTGCGCCTACTTTCACTCTGTCGACCTCATCATTGTAGGTAATTTGAATTTTATTCTCAATCATGATTAGATCTAGGGGGAATCTTCTCATGAGGATCACTTAGCACATTTATTTATAGGAAAACTAGTACAGTTTGGTCTTATTGATGTTGAGCCAACATAGATACACCCCACATGGAGAAACAATCAAAGTGGTGTACAAGGCATTCTTAAAAGGATGGATCGTGTTTTAGTACATCGGGACTTGTTAGAGCATTCGATACTTTGCCATTCTTCGGTGGGAAAGATCCAATGCTATATCACTTCCCATTTTTTTTGAATTTGAGTAGGTGGGAAAGCATCTCAAGACACCTTTAAAATATAATATGACGTCGCTTGGTGTGGAGAATTTTTGAAATCTGGTTCAAGATAAATGGAAACATTTTCAAGTGACTAGTAGTGACATGACCAGACACCATTTTTCTTTTAATCTTCGCTCACTTAAAGTAAAGGTGGTGGTTTGGGTAATGACCTGGAGGAAGAAAGTTGAAAGGAATGTTTGGTCGATTGAACATGAGATTGAGTAGTTGTTCTTAGTTCATCAAGATGGTTCAGGTTCTTTTTCAGATGTGGAATCAGGACGAGATTTGGAAGCTAAACAGCATCAATATTTATTAGAGTAGGAACATGTGTGGTGGTTGAAAAGAAAATCACTATGGCTCGAGGTGGGGGATCATAATACAATTTTTTTTCAAAAGTTTTCTAACTATCAGAAAAACAATAATACTATTTGGGAGCTGGAAGATTGAAATGGACACAAGGTTCAGGGTTTTGATGGTTTGACCTCTCTTGGTATTGAACACTTTTGTTCTATGTTTAAGAAGCCAGATCATGTGAGGATGGGGATGTCCTTAAACTCATTTATTATTTCCCTCATCAAATTGAAGAAGAAGAGAACCGAGAGATATTTCTTGGAGTCTCCAAGGATGATCTACAATCGGTGATCTCTTCATTCAAGAAAGATAAAGTCCTTGGGTCTGATGAATGGATGGTGGAGTTTTTTTATGAATTTTTCAAGGTCATGGGTGATGATCTATTGAGGGTGGTAGAAGAGGTCAGATTTTAGAGCAAGATGTTAGGCAATTTTAACTCCACCTTTATAGTTGTCATTCCAAAATCATATTGTCCTACTACTTTTGAGGATTTTCGACCCATTTCTTTATTCAATAGTGTATACAAAATTATGGAAAAAACAATCAGTGTGTGTCTCAAGCCCTTCTTGTCCAACATAATCTCTTTAGAGAAATTTGGATTTCTAAAAGGTAGGTTCATCCATGAAAGAGTTGGCTCGACGCAGGAAAGCATGCACACTATTAAAATTCATAAACTCCCTATGTGTATGGTAAAAATCGATCTATCAAAGGCCTATGATCATGTATCATGGATTTATTTGCATTTGTTGATGTTGCATATTGGTTTTTCACTTCTAGTCATTAAATAGATCTTGCCATGTGTTTCTATTGTGTCCTTTGTACTATTGATCAATGTTGCACAGTCGCAATTCTTTAAATCTTCTCTGGGCCTCCTCCATATGTGTCCTCTTTCTCCCTATTTGTTTCTTCTTTTGGTTGATGGGATTAGCAGGATTATATATGAACCTAAGAATTTGCACATTTTCCAGGGAGTCAAAGTGGGTAGTACTAGCATCGCATGCATTTGTTGTTCATGGACAATGTTTTAATATTTTGTTTATGTGTTGAACCTGATGTTCAAGTCCTAAAGGACAGTCTGGCACTTTTGTGTGGGGAAATGGGGATGAAAATAAATCTTCAAAAGTCTGCAATCTTCTTCCTAGAGGTAGAGGAGTATTTAAAATGTTCTATCACAAATCTTGTGACGTTCCCATATTATGACCTTCATGATGGTATTCAGTATTTGGGGTTCTGACTCAAGGCAAACAACTATGGTATCAAGGATTGGAAATAAATACTCTTCCATACTGATAAGTGCATAAATTTTTGGTGTCATCTGACTCATGGTGGATCTCCAAGGGGGTAGACCCATGCTCATCGAATCTGTGATCGAGGCAATTCTAGTGTATTGGCATCTATTGGCGTTGATTCTAAAAGGTATTCTTATGTGAATACATAAGATATGTTTCAATTATCTAGGGAAAGGAAGCAATGAATTCCTAGGATCACATCTGGTGAATTGGAAGGTATTGTCTTGGACAAAAGGTCAAGGTGGGTGAGTTTTTAAATATTTCTCTACCTTTGGACATGCTCTGGCTCCAAAATCCTTATGGGTCTTTTTTACACAAGATGGTCTTCGGAGGTGAATCCTAATGGAAAAGTACATATCCCCTTATTCCATATTGGATTGGATTCGACGTCAAAATAAGGCAATGAATAACATGTCAAAGCAGTGGCAGGCGCTTACAATTGCTTTCCCAATTATTGGTAATTATATTGCATGGAAGGTTGGCTTGGGATCGTCTATTCAAGTCTGTGTGGAGGTTATTACGAGATGTAGTGAGGGTATTTTTTATCCCATCTGATCTGGTGAATAATCTCCAATAATATGGTAGATGTACTCTCAATCGTTGTGGGGGCCCTACACAGTCAACTATTTGGGCTCAATATTGGTTATCGACAGAGGCCCTAGGCTTGGAAGAAAAATGGGTTATTTCATGGGGAAATCTACTCAGGGAGTTAATAAGAGAACGTATTCATTTCATGGATGGTGAATATGAGTTAGTTTGGACATACAACTTGGAGGGGAGCAAATATACAACTAATTTTGGGTACAGGGTCTTAATGCAGGCGAATGAGGGTGACAATTTGTGGTGGTATCCAAAACTCTGTAAGGTTAAAGGACCCCCAAAAAGTGTATGTTTTTTATCGATTGCACTCAAAGGATGTGTTTTAACCTGGGATCGACTCTAGTGGAGTGGTAAGTAGGGTTCAGCGATGTGTCATCTCTACAATATTGTCGAGGAAACAAGTCTACATTTTTTCATATATTGTGGATACACACGTCAGGTATGGGTTGATATTGAATGTTCTTTGGCACTTGATCATCTCTGGAATGGTATTATTGTGGAGGAATGCTTTGGTTTTTATTTCTCTAATTGCAACTAGCATTTGATTAGGACTCTTCCTATTGTGGTGGCCAGGGGTATTTGGCTTGCATGAAATGTGAGTCTATTTGAAGGAAAAACTAACTCCACCATTCAAAGTTGCACATCAGTCTTTTGCTTTGCTATCTAGTTACAATAAGGTTAAACCAATAAGGAATCCACGAGTCTCAAAGGAGCTGGTCATAAATAGGAACTAGGATTGGGGATTTTTTGATGGATCTTGCTAGGGCCCAGACCATGTTTTGATTGGTATTCGTACTATATATCTCATACTCTCATTTTGTGACAGGAAAGGCCTATTTGGCACCAAGTACAAACAATATGGTTGAGATGAAGGCATTGTTCGCACTTCTCAGTGTGATGTTAACAGGGATGTGTTATCGATATAAGTCATGGGTGATTTAAAATTAACTATAGATTGGATGAATGATGAGATCCAATTGAAAATATGGGGTTGGTGGCTCTTGGGAAATCGTTAAAAACTATCTCTACTCTCTTTAAATATATCACTTGTAGGCATGTATATCGAGACATTAATCTAAAAACTGACTCACTCTCAAAGGGTGTTATTTCGTTAGCAAACTCGATTATTATTTTGGAAGCATTCATTGATGGGGTATTA
The DNA here is from genome assembly GCA_009831015.1 of Picea engelmannii. NCBI lineage: Eukaryota > Viridiplantae > Streptophyta > Pinopsida > Pinales > Pinaceae > Picea > Picea engelmannii. The sequence goes on along the minus strand of ML826362.1, from coordinate 30,598 downwards.
ATATCCCATAGCGAAGAGATCATCCCTAATCTATAAAAATAATTGGCCTTACTTGGATAGGAGCTTTTGGGAGCATTAGTTTTTTGAGGAAATTTTTTTCTTAGGTGATACATGATATGTGATGTAATTTTTTTTGTTGTCATAGACTTCTCTGGGAATCTAGTACATCTTGTGTATTTAAGATACTTTTTCCAAGCGAAAAGATACATAAGGATTATAACTCTTTAGCTCTGGAAAAGGACATACGTTTATTTTCCAGTATATATATATATAAAGAAAACTCTCCCAAATCATTCAAGTGAGTGCATACCAAAACTTATACTCATATACACTCAAAAAATAGTTAGGAAGGTAATGTACACCTATAGGAAAAATATTCCATAATTCAAACTTTCAAGAGAAAAGCTCTTAACAAATCAATAGGGAGTTCCATGAGGACTATAGCTTATATTTATAAATATTACATAGACATGGAAACCATTCATCGACACATTTATTTAGTTAAACAATTAGCATGCTTGAGTTTACCAAATGCATTCCCACACATATTTTTAGAGTAATGAATTATTCACAACAATCATTTTAGCCACTAGAATCTATTTTTAGACTTGTTCTTATAATAATCAATGGAATTTCTCTCATCATCATAAAATAATACAAAAGAGGAGAAACAAAACTTATCTTTTTCATAAAATGATTTCCAAGGAAACTAATTGAGAGTTGGCATTTTCCCACCCGAATATAGGTAGTCCTCTGTAGATGCCAACCCCTCTATGGGTTATGAGACTATTGGGGAAAATAATATAAATTCAAAATTCTCTAAAGTCACACTTCCCATCCGAAGAGTATAAAATATCAACCAAGAAACCCACTTCCAAGTAGTTTTACCAATCTTTCAATCAGACTAGCTTTGAACTCACAATACCTGCCCAACACAACATGAAGAAGAAACTCCCTTATCTACCCAACAATTCCTTATAATTTCTCTCCCTCTAGTGCTCTTGAGTGTGGGCATAGAGAGTCAAAACTATTGTCCAATTTTGTATTGAAATCCAACATCATTTCTATTGGTTCTTTCCATAGTTTTATGATCGACTTTCTTATGGGATTATAAGGTTGTCTCTCTAATCAATTTGGCCTCTATTGTTGTACAACATTTCTTTATTTTTCTTCTCTATGGTTTCCTCTCCTTCTCCTTGTCTTCACAAGGTTTTAATGGATTTCTTTCATGGGATATTCAGTCCCATCATATGGTAACTCCCTTTTCCAACATAAAACTCCATTTTTCTTTTCATGATGCTTCCCAAATACAACTTCCTTTTTCCTATTTGAGTTTTCTTCTCTTGGCATGAGTGAAAAATAGAAAGAAAGACTCATAATCCAACACTTCCTAGATCAAATAATGTAGGGGAAAAGATGAAAATATGTAGAAGGTGATTACCTAAATCTAGGATATGGTTAGATCCACTTCTCATATCTCCAATTAGACTATAGATTAGGCTCAACATCAATATTATACTAAAGTGAAGGTTGATGTAATGGCATGGTGGGTAGTGTTACCCCCTCACATCTAGAGGTAACTAGAGGATATTTTTTCTCCCATGATCTACATCATAGACAACAGTTCCATAGATGAAATTCATGGCTCTCCACAAACATATGATCAATGATGCTTCCCACATGTTTCTCATCTCACTCTCATTTTATGACAGTACTTGACTTATAGGAGCTAACTTGTTTCAATACTTCATATTATGTGTTAATGCCTTATGTAATTTTCATGAAAGTAGTGATCATCAGTTGAGTCGGATAATGGATCATGATGCTCTACATTTGTGCATTTTTCCTTGTTTCACCTTGGTGGTAATCATCATCCCCTAGATAAGTCTCGTCACTCTTGGGTAGAGTTGTACTACTAGGGAGCTTTGATACGGGTAGCATGTCCATATCATAATCCATACATAACATTCTCCATCTTTCCCAATATGTTTTGTCCCTACTTTTGAGTTTTTCATCATATGTCACACATATAGGTTCATGCTTCATAATCCCATTAGAAGAAGGAGATTGAATGCTTGAGGTTGATGCAGCTTATATATATATATATATATATATATATATATATATATATATATATATGGAAAAGAGCAATATGCTAAAATCAAAATGAAAAGAAAATAAAGATCAAAATGATAAAGAACCAAAGGAAACAAAGCATGAGAAATTCCCCCTCGCTATGAGGCCATCACCCAAAGTCCTATGCAATGAATGCATATCTAAAAAGGGACTAAATGAAATCAAAAGCTAGAAAAGGATAAATAAATAAAGAAAATGGAAGAAAAGGGGTTTGGAAAGACATAGTTTTGAGGAAGGGCAACTCATTGCATAAGCACTCCCTCATTACAAAGGCACTCATATGGATGGATATCTTACATTAACTCACATGACTATGCATACCACTCATGAAGTTAAACCCCAAACCATACCATCTATCATTAAACATGCTCCTTGATGGGTTTCTAGGCAAATACTTCTCTTCTTGGGTATTGACACATGTAATAGGGGATAATGATAATCCTCCCATACCTAAACTTGGCCAATTGTTTGAATTCTATGAGTTATTGTGAATTTTTAAGATGATTCTTAACATGGTCTACCGAATGACATTTATATTTGACATGACTCACTTCTTACATTGTATTGGACTTTTTTACATGCCTTGAGATTGATGGTTACATTGGATCTCTTTAGGTCATCCATGAATGATGTACTTTGCATAGATACAACATGGATATGATCCTTGGTCATTTGGAGGACATTGAGGAGGCCATTTAACACACTTGATGGAGGTCGTCCCACACTTTATGGAGGACATTGGGATTTCCTTGAGGACGTCACACTTTTGAGATGACCTAGCACCTTTTTTAGGGGATGTAAAACCTATTGGAAATGGATTTACACTTGGAGGATGAAACATTGTACCCTTTTGAAGGAACTCTTCACTTTGGAGCCCCTACATGTGTATCTTCACACCTTTTTGAGTTATTCATCCACCTTAGGAGACCACATGTGCCACGCATGTGAGTTTGAGGATGCATTTATGGTGGACATCTTAGAATTTGAGCACTCTACTTCATCTTAGGAGCATCGTTGTCACATACCCACTACGAAAAAAATAAAATTTTCGCTCTTCCTCAAGGGATAGAATCCCCGAATTCCTACGGGGGGGGATAGTGCAAGCTAGATTTTCCCTTATCCACCTCCATGTGATCATTGGCTATAACCACAGGCCAAGCCAAGAGGTGCCTTTCTCATTTCACGACTAAGCGATGCAAGAGAGTCAAGTCTTTCGACTCTTCAAACCCCGAAACCCGAAATCTTACCTTTGATGAGATCGACGGCTGCGAATCTCCCCCTGATCCAACAGTCCTGGCCGTATCGAGATTTCGGTAACCGGGAGTTCGAAATGCAGCGACCCAAACCACTGGTCACTCCATTCCCCGAACTCCGATACGCGATTTCTTGTACAAGATCCAACGATCCTCAATGATTTGGATCCAACGATCCAGATCTTTTCGGAGTTTCATGAACCGGAAGTTCACGATGCAGTGACTCCAAATCTCTTGTCACTCCAATCCCTGAATTCCGATATGGGAATTCGTGTATGATATCAACGACCCTCGTTGATCTGGATCTGACGGTCACTATCCCTCCTGAGCTTAAGGGTGTTGAAAGACACTCAGTCTTAATCCCTTTGTTGTTCTACAAGATCCAATAGCCCGCGGGATTTTGGAGCTTTCCCCAAACTCTGACCACTCACCACGCGTCTCCTCCGATGGATGGTCCAAATCCGGGTTAGATCGACGACCCACAAGCCCTGTGATCTAATGGCTATGATCTCTCTTAAACCAATGACTAGGATTAAGTCATGATTTTGCGACTCGCGAGTTATAAGAACTCCTTTCGTTGACTTCTTTCAGCGATGAGTCAGCGAAATTCCTAACCCTCGCCACGTGTCCTCTACAAATGGACGGTTGTGACCTTTAGCCACGATCAACAGTTGTGATCTTTTCGGGATGATCAATGGTCGCAATCAATCCTGGCTTTCTCCTTTTCAGGAATTTTGGAGAGTCTTCACTCTCGTTTCCCCGGTGCCAAATCCCCGATGGATGTGGATCTTTGACACGCGTCCTCTAAGATGGATGATCCCGATGCTTTCAGGACTTTGACGAGTCCTCTCTCCCCTGCATGCACCAGGTTAAACCTCATGTGCCTTTTCTAGAGCTGATGGTTGTCGGTCCCCTGCGCTCGATCTAATGGTTCAAATCTATTCTCTTGTGCACTCGTCTCCGGTTGTTTGGATGTAGGCTCCAATGGTCCATATTTTCCCCTGTGAATCGGCGATTCACCTTTCAGGACTTTGGGGAAATCCTCACCTCTATTTCCCCGAATTGAACCAACGATTCAGATCTGATTTTGATCATGAGCTATATCACTTCTTAGCTTTCATACGCTCTGAAACCTCCAAAGGGTTTCTCGATCTCTGCACTCCATACAGGGTTCTTGCACACAATGGTGTGATCCTTCCTGAGCTTGTCTAGGACTAGGGAGTTATGGGTTCGGTTTGCCTCGCAGAGAGCCTGTGTCGATCTACACTACCTCTCCTGAGCTTAAAAAACTTTGTCCTCCAAGGACTCTAAACAATTAGGAGGGTTGGCATGCGTACATAAAACTGTGTTTGGGGTCGACGAACACACAGTTCGTGACTCTGGCTTATGCCTCCACAGGACACAAGCATTTACGAGTATAAAATCATCTCCTAACCATATAATTTCTTGTTGGCCTAGTTATACAATCAAGCAGAAATAAGGGGGATACAATATATCCATTAAGAAATATGTACAATTCCTGAAACATACACAGTATAACCAATTCATACACAGTTACGGCTAAATTACACAAGGTAGGAAATTTCTTATCTATTACAGGTTTCTGCCAACCAACCGACTGTGGGTGTTCGTCCTTCTACCCGACCATAGGCTCAGAGGAATTCATTCTTAGCACTCTAGCCACCCTCGTGCCAAGCCATGTTATCACTAGGCAGTTCTCACAGTTCTCAGGAGTTATGTCTCTGTCCCAGCTTCTGCTCGGGTCCTGTTCTCTGCAACTCAGTGCTTTCTCTTTCGGTTATGGTCTTGGCGAGGTTTCTCAGATGCTCTTCCACATCAAGCTCGCAACCTTTCATTTGTGATTCTGCTGGAGCATATCCTTTACGATCTTATGCTCTTTCGTCCCGTGTCTCCTCTCCCTTCTTTATCCCCCTTACCCTAGAAGGCTTTTGTCGACCTATCATGTTCCTTCTGTCAAAAGGAAGCTCAGGTATGCAGGTCACTACGGTACTTCGGGCTGACAGCCCATGTTTCCATTTATGGGGGTGGTTGATTGTTCAACCACCAGTCCTTTCTTCATTAACTGATTTCTTTCCTTGGGATTCGAAGGAAGTTTGTCATCCTTATCAAGGGAGATTTGGGGTTATTTGATATATGAACCCTATTGTATAGTTTTCAAATTCTTCCTCTAGTGATATCATGGCCAGTACTTTCAAGGCTTCACCCCCACAGTCAGTTATTGGAAACTCAAACAATAATACATTTACATTGTCCTCATGCATTAGCATGGTAATTCCTATTTTATGATTAATTACAAATTGGGGGAAACAGGGTGTTACAATTCCCTCCCCCTTAAAGGAAAATCGTCCTCGGTGTTCTTTCTCAAAAGCACCTGTCATGCCTTTCTCATTCAGCCACTTCAGAAGTCTTGACCTTCGTCCTCGGTCAGGTCCTCTTTTAGGATCTTAGTCTTCATCATCTACCTTCAATAATTCTTGGACAATAAGCACATTAATCACAATTTTGTGCGAAAACATCTTACTGTTGTTCAAAATTCAAAAGGAAATTTTCATAATCTTAGCACAATACTTATCTGTGCAGTTTGTGGATCTGTATCCACATGGTAGTTTTGTTATCCATGCTCATCGCTTTCCTTGACGTACCCATTGGGTGCATGATTCCAATTCAATAGCTCACAAGAGCTATCATGATTTTGTCTTCCTTTCCAAGGTTTTTCCACATGGGAAACTACCCATTGTGTGCATGATCCCAATAGTTTACAAGAATTATTAAGGTCTCCTCTTCCTTGTGGTCACTCACCCTCCAGGCCCAGGATCAGGCATCCCCTTCACTGTTATACAGTCCCTCGGGCGATCCATCTTGCCCTGCCAAGGTTTTCTCGCACAGGAAAATTTTAGAGACTCTATCGAGTCTTACAGTCGAGGCGTCCCTTAGACTTGCTCTATCGAAGTGTACCTCTGGCTTGTGTTACCTCAACACAATAATTTTCAGGCGATCATGGCTTATCACGGGGTTTTCATGGCTCAACAGTAGCCTTTTTTTTCATCATCTTCACCTTTGACAGCCTTCATTTGTTCCTTCTGGACATATCTTTTCTCCTCACCTGTGTCACAGGTATACAACATTCGTGAGACATCATTATAAATTCCAACTTTCAGAATTTTTATTGCAAATCTGTTACCCACAGATTTTTCCAATCTCTTCTTTTATTTTCAGATATGTTCCATACGAAACCAGATTCACAAGCATGGGACTTTCTTTCCCATAACATTTTAGCTCAGCAGGAAATTGGTCTCCCTTATGGGCTTACAACATTGCCATATCCAAGACTCTGTCTTCCTACAATCATTCCTTAGCTAATCAAATTGTTAGTTCTCATGCACATACATTTTTATCGCACCTTTTCAACTTCATCACAACAATTTCGGAATTGTGCATACTAACAATCAAATTCACTTTCTCAAAAGGAAATACCATTCCTTGCAGTTTGGCTCAGCAGGCAATCAGTCTTTCCTATGGGCTTACCTCACTGCCATATCCATGACACTTTGCTTCCTGCAATTCATTCTTTCCACAGCCAAAAAAACTATTAGTCTCATCTCAACATACCAAACTTTTCAAAACATAATTTAACATTTCAAAAGAGTTTTAATGATTGTGCCAATATCCATGGCCACATTCATACCCAATGCATTCTTGCATTATTTTTTTTTCAAGTTCGTCACACTTTATGACCGGTTCTTGGCCATGGGGTGTTGGAATTTAACCAACCTTTTCCTCATATGGTTTATTTGTTTTCTTTCATTCTTACAGTAGGACCATACTGTCTGTTATAGGTCGATCACGATCCCAAATCAATACACATGAACTCAAAATTTTCACATGAATGTCTTTACGCATTCCTTGATTGTCAATGCATTCATGACATATCAATTCATGAATTCTTCCAAGGGTTACAAACAATGTTTACTACTAGAGGTTCATACCTCCATCATTCTGGTTCTTCGTCCTGAGTCATACCTTACTTGGGTATCCAAGGCATACAACTGCCTTTCAAGTTTATGCATAACACTAAGACAATAAAATATTTCAGAAGGGGTTATTACCAAATCCCTTCATACCTTGTGCCACACAGGCATGAATATCTTTATACCGTTTCTTGGCTGCTAGCACCCTCTTTCTTATTTTTACCTCATCACCAGTGCTTTATGGGGACTTTTACAACCCTGTCAACAATCTTTCACTCGCAGCCTTCTCTTGGTCATTCTCTGTTTGAGGTTGCCCATCATTGGCAACTGTCTTCCTCAATAGCTTCAACTCATTTCTATACACATCATGCATCATCATAGACACAATTACATTAGTCGTAATATTAAACCAAATGCATGTATCATAACATTTGAATTCATAAACATCCTCAAATGTTTCCATAAGTGCAACACAAACAAATTTCTATTGTATCTTCGGCAATACAACCCTTATTACTTATGGTGTCAAGACCTTTTTATTTTTATTGGTGTACCAGCTTTCTCATCCAAGGGAAAACATAATACTTAGCGAGGAAAGAGTTGAGGACTCTCCCCTTCTTCCAAATCTTTCTACACCGCATGGGACTTTTCAACCCAACTGAGTTATCTCTAAGGCCTCACTGTCTCTTCTCTACCTTTGCAATTCTACTCCCTGTCGGGATCTTCCTTCTCTTTTCCTTGAGCTGCCTTGGTTAGGCCTCACCCTAACCCTTTTTGGGATACCGCAGCATGCTTTAATAGAAACTCTTTGCTCATAATGAATCATGAACATGTGCATCCTACACACTTCCATTCGTTTATCAGAATGGTCAATATTCAGTTGTTAGTCTTCTATTAATTACATGATTCTTTCAAAATGTAATCCAGGATTCTTATATATGGACAGGCCTTGCAGCCCATTGTCCAACCTTCAACAATTATTAGGGTGTTGACTCTATTCTTCTAACAAAGTCCTTACACAGCTCCTCCACCGGGAACTCCTTCGGCATGCAACTCCCTTGTTGCATATCCATCACTATTTGTGATGGCCTCGGCCTTGAGTTAGCTTTAGCTTTTTACTAAATATTCCCCTTAAGGAATATAAACATGCATATTTGTTAACTTACATCTATAATGTACTTAACCATTTTCATAATCCTAAGCCTGCATGTAGTTGTCATAGTTATATGGTGCAGACCCCCCCGCCCGCCTTTCTCTCCAAGGGTTGTGTGACCTCTCGGTTTTAGGATCTTCTTAAGACTGAATTGAAACAGGTTTGAATCCCTGTTGGAACCTATAAGAAACAATGCATGGGTCTTCACAAATTTCGGCTCGTGTGTACAAGCGCTTAAACACAAGTCTCTTCCATGTGACCACGCCTTGTGACAACACACTAACCCAAAAAGTTGCGTCGTGATTTCACGTATCGACGATATGAGTCAATCGATTCTCCGTCCTTCAAACTCTCGATACCCGAAATGCTGAAATTTCAGATCAAATCAACGATCACCAACAGCTCTCCAACCAACGGTTGTGATTATGTCGTGATTTCTCATTTCGCGACTTCGGGACTTTTGTTATGAAGCACCTCGAATCCTTCGATCCTCGAAATTGTGAAATTTCAGAGTTCTCAATCTGACGGTCCTAATTCTTCCACGATTTGACAGCTCAGACCTCGTCGGGGTTTTGCGTATCGGGATCTCGTGTCTCGCGAAGTCAAAAGACCTTTCATCTCCATTCTCCCGATCCCTGAAATTGCAAAATTCTCTCTGGATGATCAATGGTCCAGATCGCTCCTTGATCAACGTCTATGATCTTTTCGGGAATTTCTCATTGCTTCTTCCAAGCCCTTTGGTTTTGAGAAATTCCAGTATCTCCTCGCAGCTAACCAGTGCGCTACTTCTCCAAGATCGAAAAACTTGAAACATTTCGGCTCTTTCTGAATGGATCTTGACTCTCGATCTTATCCAATCTTCAAAATTCTTTTCTGAAGGATTTCTCCCACTCAATCCTCCGTACTTGTTCTTTCTTCGAACTTCAATTTTTTGCGCTTCACCTTTGAATGCTTCAACTCTTCGAAACTTAGAAACTTTTTCTAAGTGTTTCCTCTCGAGACTTAAAACCACTACTCCTCCTGGTATACTTTGTGCTCAACCTCCAAAGTTTTCAAACTTTAACACAAGATTTATTCTATACACACGTTCGGCATACAAAATTTCCCCGCTATCTCTTCTGAGATTTTAAGTTACTTACAGGACTAATCTCATAGTCATAACTCATACGGATGTTGCCCGTTCTTTATGGGAACAACCAACAAGGGTCACTCTTGGGAATTACCAACAGTCCCAAAGGACTCCTCTTAATCTTGTTTAAACAGATTATCCTTGTTGTCGATTCTAACCATTATAGGTCAGGTAATCTGACCCTACATATTTTCATCAGTCCTCTCAATCGTGAGGAGTTATATGCTCAGGGTTTAGTCTTTTAATAATGCAGTAATTATAACTTTCTAAGGATCCTACCAGTCCTTACCAGATTTCCTAAATCATGAAGGAGTTCTTCATGAGGGTCTTAATTCTTACCTAACCATCCATCTCGATTGCAAGAGACTCTACCTGCTTTAGTAGGTAGCCATCGTCACACTATAACAGAACAACTCAGTTCATGTCCCTTTTCTGGCTCGTGCATCTTCATAGCACAATTTATTCCACCTTTGTTATTCACACTCAGGTCTTATCAGTAATATTGATCAGTGCATCCCTACTCCTATAAGAGTAGCTATCATTTTGACAAAGGAACAATATAATTCCTTTGCTGGAATTCCATAGAAATTCCCAAATTACAATTTCATTCTGCAGTCCTTCTCCTTAAAGAGAAAATGCAGATAACAATATCTCCCTACGCGATTCGTACATGAGCCCAAGCAGGCCAAGTGTTGTAACCATGCTCTGATACCAATTTGTCACATACCCACTACGGCAAAAATAAAATTTCCGCTCTTCCTCAAGGGATAGAATCCCCGAATTCCTACGGGGGCCTAGTGCAGGCTAGCTCTTCTCTGATCCACCTCTATGTGATCATTGGTTATGACCACAGGCCAAGACAAGAGGTTCCTTTCTCATTTCGTGACTCAACGATGCAAGAGAGTCAAGTCTTTTGACTCTTCAAACCCTGAAACCCGAAATCTTACCTTCGATGAGATCGCCGGCTGCGAATCTCCCCCTGATCTAACGGTCATGGCCGTATCGGGATATCGGTAACCAAGAGTTTAAAATGCAGTGACCCAAACCACTAGTCACTCCATTCCCCAAAATCCGATACGCGAGTTCTTGTATGAGATCCAACGATCCTCAATGATTTGGATCCAACGGTCTAGATATTTTCGGAGTTTCATGAACCAGGAGTTCACGATGCAGCGACTCCAAATCTCTTGTCACTCCAATCCCCGAATTTCGATATGGGAATTCATGTATGAGATCAACGACCCTCGTTGATTTGGATCTGACAGTCACTATCCCTCCTAAGCTTAAGGGTGTTGAAAGACACTCAGTCTTAATCCCTTCGTTGTTCTACGAGATCTAATGGCCCACGGGATTTCGGAGCTTTCCCCGAACTTTGACTGCTCACCACGCGTCTCCTCTAATGGACGGTCCAGATCTGGGTTAGATCGACGACCCACAAGCCCCGTGATCTAACGGTTGTGATCTCTCTTAAACCAACGACTAGGATTAAGTCATGATTTCGCGACTCGCGAGTTCTAAGAACTCCTTCCGTTGACTTCTTTCAGCGGCAAGTCAGCGAAATTCCTAACCCTCGCCACGTGTCCTCTACAAATGGACGACTGCAACCTTTAGCCACGATCAACAGTTGTGATCTTTTCGGGATGATCAATGGTCGTGATCAATCATGGCTTTCTCCTTTTCAGGAATTTGGGAGAGTTTTCACTCTTGTTTCCCCGGTGCCAAATCCCCGATGGATGTGGATCTTTGACACGTGTCCTCTGGGATGGACGATCCCAATGCTTTTAGGACTTTGACGAGTCCTCTCTCCCATGCATGCACCAGGTTAAACCTTATGTGCCTTTTCTGGATCCGACAGCTATCGGTCCCCTGCGCTCGATCTGATGGTTCAGATCTATTCTCCTGCACACTCTTCTCCGAATTTCTGGACGTAGGCTCCAACGATCCATATTTTCCCCTGTGAATCGACAATTCACCTTTCAGGACTTTGGGGAAATCCTCAGCTCTATTTCCCCGAATTGAACCAACGGTTCAGATCTGATTTTGATCATGATCTCTATCACTCCTAAGCTTTCATACACTCTGAAACTTCCAAAGGGTTTCTCGGCCTCTGCACTCCATGCAGGGTTCTTGCACACAACGGTGTGATCCTTCCTGAGCTTGTCTAGGACTTAGGGAGTTCTGGGTTCGGTTTGCCTCACAGAGAGCCTGTGCCAATCTGCACTACCTTTCCTGAGCTTAACAAACTTCATCCTCCAAGGACTCTAAACAATTAGGAGGGTTGGCATGTGTACATGAAACTATGTCCGGGGTCGACGAACACACAGTTTGTGACTCTAGCTTATGCCTCCACAGGACACAAGCATTTACGAGTATAAAATCATCTCCTAACCATATAATTTCTTACTGACCTAATTATACAATCAAGCATAAATAAGGGGGATACAGTATATCCATTAAGAAATGTGTACAATTCCTGAAAAATACACAGTATAACCAATTCATACACAGTTACGGCTAAATTAAACAAGGTAGGAAATCGCTTATCTATTACAGGTTGCTACCAACCAACCGACTATGGGTGTTCATCCTTCCACCCGACCATAGGCTTAGAGGCATTCATTCTTAGCACTCTGGCCACCCCCATGCCAAGCCATGATATCACCAGGGAGTTCTCACAGTTCTCAGGAGTCATGTCTCTGTCCCAGCTTTTGCTCAGGTCCTGTTCTCTGCAACTCAGAGCTTTCTCTTTCGGTTATGGCCTCGGCAAGGTTTCTCAAATGCTCTTCCACATCAAGCTCGCAACCTTCTATTCATGATTTCGCTGGAGCATCTCCTTTACGATCTTACGCTCTTCCGTCCCGTGTCTCCTCTCCCTTCTTTATCCCCCTTACCCTGGACGGTTTTTGCCGACTTATCCTGTTCCTTCTGTCAGAAGGAAGCTCAGGTCTGCAGGTCACTGTGGTACTTTAAGCTGACAACCCATGTTTCCATTTATGGGGGTGGTTGATTGTTCAACCACCAGTCCTTTCTTCATTAACTGATTTATTTCCTTGGGATTCGAAGGAGGTTTGTCATCCTTTTTTTTTTCCCGAAGAAAATTTTCTCCAACTTATATAAAATAAGGTGATTTACAAAAACTGTTCCTGTCCAAAAGACCCAAAACAGCTAGAGGGCAGCCAAAGACTACAAGAACAAACAGAAAATTCTGCCCACTACGGAGCTGATTTCTCAACAAACGAAAAACTAATACAACTGAAATTTAGAGGGAAATGATGCTGTCAGGAATGAAGAATAAAAACAGCAAGTTTCGGACCATCTACAATCTTACCGAGCCCTTCAACAAACTCAGTATTAAAACTCGGTTTTCAAATATATTTAGATGGGAATGCAATCTTTCTTTCCCATTTTTCCAGTGATAGATAGACAGCCTGCCTTTTGGCTCCTTTAAATCCCTCTTTGACAAGGCGTCCGCCTCTTTATTAAGCTCCCGGTGAATATGCTGAATATTGAGATCCTTAAATTGATGAGCGAGATTCTTTATCTTTGATTTCCAGCCATCTAAATTCACCACCTGTAAAACGCTCTTGTTGTTCATCCAGTCGATAATGACTTTCGAGTCCCCCAAGATTTGGATTTTGTCTATTGCCCAGAGAGAAGCCAAAGTTAAAGTCGCCCACAAGCCCAGGAGCTCCGTCTTGGTATTTGTACCCATGACAAAATTTAGGTACCATTTTGTGACTCTTGAAGCGTGTGATTTGAAGAAACCACCTGCTGAACAACAATTTCTTGTTTGCAAGGCTGCCCCGTCGAAACGGGCCAGCGTGAAACCATCTAAGAAGGTAATTTCGCAAACACGGTTTGGGATGGAAATTACAGTGGAGGGCTGCCAAGTAAAAGAGACTGCAATCCGATAAACCATTGTCCGAGGAGATGGAATGCAGTCCTCAAATATCACCCTATTCCTCTCCAACCAAATATTCCAACATGTATAAGCTTCCAAGCTTACCGGAGCCGAGATATCACTTGACCACTGCGTTAAGCATTCAGACACTGTGCATCCATCCCAGAGGATTTTCAGATTGAAAATGTTTGATAAAAGATGCCAAACTGCTTTTGTAAATGAGCACTTTATTAACAAGTGATTGGCATTTTCCTCGTCGTTGTTGCACAGTCCACACATCCCCGGACCAATCCAACCTCGTCTTTGGAGCACATTCCATGTGAGTATCTTTTCAAATGCTGCCAACCACAGGAACAGTTTTAGTTTTAAAGGAAGAGGCCATTTCCATAGCTTTGGAACCCAAACTTTATCACTGTGAAACTCCAAAGGTTTTATGAGTGCAGAATATATATTTTTTATTGAAAGAACTCCTGAAGCATCCCCCCCCCCTGCCCAAATCAAGTTGTCCTCACCAGTTTGTAGAGAAATCCCTGCATGCTTTAAAGCAAATGTGAAGTTGTCCCATTCCACAGCAAGCTGCCCCGATAACCCCAAAGAAGAACTGGAGCGCCACCGACCTGGAAAAGAAGGAAAGCCCCCTAACTCACTAGCCTGCGCTAGAACCAGAATTCTATTTTTGGAAAGTTGCTCGCGAAGCTCTTCAGTGAGGATAGAGGACTCTTCTAAACCGGCAATTTTGTCCATACTGATAAGAATCGATTTTCCTGAACTGACTCTCCAACGAAGCCAATGTAATAAGACCGGAATGCTTTTTGTCAAACCTTTCCAAAAAACAGAAGAATGCCCTTGCTGCTGAAAAGGTTTCCTGAGCCAATCAACAAAAGAAGAACCCCCCAAATATTTATCCTTTAAAATCCTTTTCCAGATGCTATCCACTGATAGCGCTCGCCAGAGGGAATTTGCCAGTAAAGTTGTGTTGAAAGTAGACAAAATTCTGAGACCCCACCCTCCACAGTGTTTCGGTCTAGCAAGAAGGTCCCATCTACAAAGATAATATTTGTGGTTAATTTTTTGTCCACCCCATAAAAAAGAAAAACAAAGTTGTCGAATGCGATTCAAGATGGATGTTGGGATCAGTTCCAGCGACATCCAAAAAACACATTGGCTCTCCAAAACCGATTTAACCAAGATTAACCGCCCACCCAACGAGAGCCAATGGTTGCACCAGAAACCAATCTTTCTCTCAATTTTTGTCACTAACCAGCTCCACTCAGTCGACTTTGCTGCTCCTGGCTTTAAATAATAGCCTAAGTACTTGAAGCCCATATTTAAATCAGCAAAGGAAAATGGGATAATGGCTTGAAAGAGCTCGATTTCCAAGTCGTCTAGCCCCCAATAGTGAACAACAGATTTTCCTGTGTTAATGCATAGACCAGAAACGGAACAGAAAACTCAAAGAATGTCCAAAATATAGCGCCACTCACCAAGAATTGTTTTTGACATTATCAGGACGTCATCGACAAACATTAGATGGACAAGTTTTTGAAATTGTGTGACAGAAATACCTGAAATACTTTTGTTGACCATTCCCTTTGCTAGCATCAGACTTAAACCTTCAATCATCAAAATAAAAAGGTAGGGGGACAGCGGGCATCCCTGACGAAGACCCCTCCAGCTCTTGAAATAATCCGTCACTTCACCATTGATCAGGACTGCAAATCTTGCACTTTTGACACAGCACATTATCCAATCCGAGAGCTTTGTCCCAAAACCAACTAAGAGTAGGACCACTCTAAGGTACTCCTAGTCAATACTGTCGTAGGCCTTTTTGAGATCTAATTTTAGCACCAGGGATTTAATATTCTTTTTTTTTATGCTATGAAGTGTTTCGTGTGCAGAGACAATAGCTTCCTGGATTCTTCTTCCCTTTAAGAATCCAAGCTATTCAGAAGAAAGACACTTTGAAAGAAAGGGTTTAATCCGGTTTGCAAGGATTTTTTATATCACTTTGTAGATAAGATTACATAACGAAATGGGTCAGAAATCATCAAAAGAGTTTGGCTTGTTGGCCTTCGGAATCAGAGCCAGGAAGGTAGAGTTAAGGCCTCCACAGAGTTTTCCTTTCCTCCTCAAATCTTCCACCATTTCTAGGAGATCTTTACCAACTAGATCAAAGAAATAAACAAAAAACTCTGAAGTCCACCCATCTGGACCCGGGCTTCGGTCTCTTTTGAATTTAACCAGAACAGACTTTATTTCTTCCAATGTAACAGGGCTAAAAAGTGATTTAGCCTCCTCTTCCGAAACCATCCTAGGATAAAGGTTGGATATCCTCACCATTTCAGTGTAATCTGTTCCTTCTTTCGCTTTAAAGAAATCTTTGAAATGCTTCACAGCCGCTTCTTTAATCTCATTATGTCCCTAGATTTTAATTCCAGCTTCTGAATTGACTTCCCAGATGTGCTTCCGGTTCCTATTTTCCCCTGCCATCTTATGGAAAAATTTTGTATTTGAATCCCCACTCTGAATCCATTTAACTCTGTTGCGAAGGTGCCATGCCTCCTCCTCCCCCCGCAAATGGTTATTCCTGTTATATTCCAGCGCTCTAAGATATCCTGCATCCTCCAACGATAATGCTCCATCAGCAGATTTCATTAACAGTCTACAAATTTTGGATTCCCAGCCTTTGACTGTCTTCGATTTCAATAACAAGAGCTCAGACTGCCATTTCTTCATGTGAAGTTTTAATTCTCTAAGATTCCATACCATGCGCTGTTAGGAATTTTCCTCAGACCGGAAACGGGGATCGCACCATAAATTATGAACCAGGCTTACGAAATCGGCCTCCTGCAACCACAAAGAATTGAATTTGAACAGAAAAGGTTTGTAAACCGGAGCATTCTCGAATTGGATTAAAAGAGGAGCATGATCGGAGACAAAGGGGTAATCAACCCACGCCCTGGAGAGGCCCAGAGAAGAAACGGATGCTTCAGAAATTAAACATCTATCTAGTCTTTTGGCCGTGGCATGAGGACCTGTTCACCCATTACACCAAGTGGGGGTCAATTTAGTTGGCTTTAAATCAACCAGCTTCAAAGAAAGGAGTAAGCTTCTCAGAAACAATTCCACAGAGCCTGGAATGAATGAACCGCCCCAATTTTCTTTCGTAGATAGAATAAAATTTAAATCCCCGACAATGATAATGTTCAGGATACAGTGCAAACCACTCTTAGCAAAAGTACTCCAGAAGAGTTGTCTATCTTTACACGGACCATAGATATTGAGGAAAGCCACCTCCTTTTTTGTGGATGCACAGCTGCCAATTAATAAAATACCACTGACAGTTAGAAAAGGTTTTAACTCGAAGAGAAAAGGATCCCAAGCAACCATTAAGCCTCCTGAAGAACCTAAAGAGTTTACAGCAGTAGCAACCCAAGAGGGACGAAGGAGTAAGAAGTCTGTAGCTTTTTTTTTCATCCGACAGAGTCTCTTGAAAAAACACGATGTCTGGCCTTGTACGATCAAGTAATATGTGAACCGAGGCAGCTTTGAGGGTGCCTCCGATCCCTCGGATATTCAAGGAGAGAAAAATCATCACTTTTCCCTTGCTTGGGCCTTCAAAGCTCTAAGGGCCCCTGAAACCGAGGAAGTTGGAACACAAACAACCTCTGAATGACTCGAACTAAGTTGTTTCTTTCGAGAACTTCTGGTTTTGACAGGCGATAATTCAGAGGCCAGACCCCTTGACCAAGAGAAAGCTTTCCCCCCCTTCCCAACTACCTGAGAAGAAGTTGAGCCTATTTCTGAAGAGGAAGCAACAGCTTTCTTACCAATTATTACAGACAAAGGCTGTGTGAGCCCAAGGATAGAATGTCCGGGTAACAAGGAGTCTAGGGATTCAGAGAGTAAAGAGACCTCCTCCTCAGATTCTTGATAGCCTGGCAGGATGGCTGAGTTAATGGGCACATCTTCCTTAGTGGAGGTGGAGGGCACCAGCTCACTGTCGGAGGGAAAAGAAGGGGAAGGAACCAAATTAGGTTGCAAAGGAAAGGATGGACTAACTACAGGCTGAACCAGACTGGAAGGCATAGAAAATGAAACAGAGGGGTCTTCTGACTCCGGAAGAGAAGAAGGCATTGGGTTAGAAGTCAGAGGGACCGAGGGTAAGGATCTAGGAAAGGAAACAGCCGGACAACAAGAAGCAGAGAGTGTCTTTGAGCAGCTAAGGGGATTAAGGAAAGTTGGATCTTGTGGATGGATTTTCAAATTTCATGGATATTCTTTGCTAGGGTTTTGAAGATGAATCAATTTCAGGAGTAAGTGGTCTCACTTGATATATTGTATGATTTTAAGTGTGGTTGTAATTTTCTAGTGGTGGTGGTGCACTCTCTTGGTGTCTTTCTTGAACAAGTCCTTTCTTCACAACTCTTGTAAGATTACTAGTGGACTATCTTCCCTTAAACTATCTTGAAGTTTGTAAGGCACTAGGTGTATCTTCTAGGGTATGTAGTGAACAACCTTAGATATCACTCTAGATATGCTTACATCCTCTCAAGGGAGTCCTTAGTTGACCCCATATGGACCCCCAAAAAATTAGTTGACTCTAGTCTTCTCTCATCTAGTCAATCATAAATTCTAAAATTCAAATTTTATTTATGTTTTAGGATAATTCTAGGGTTTTATGTTAAGAATCAAATACTTTCATACAGAAACTCCATAAAGATTCAAAGAACAATCACCACACAATATATATGGAACAATATAGAAAACCACACTTTATTATTATCAAACCCTTGAGGTAGGGCAACACCATAAAATGGATCCTCTCCTGTTCACTTGCCTCTTCGAGGGGGCATCCTCCTATTGAGCTACAACTCCAAATACAATACTTATTTCCATGTCTCATTACATTGCTTGAACCCCTTTATATAGTGCTACCGTCACCTAAGAACATTCTAGAGGAGGAATCTTCTAGCAGTAGAACCTTCTAATAAGTCCTCTTACATTTATTATCTAACTACCCATTTATTATATCTAGCTACCATAGTGCATCTTATTTAATAATATAGTGGACCTAGTCCACCTTACATTGAATGTCCTCCACTATTATCACTATGGGCCCTCTGGGCCCCCACTACTACCTCTCTAGCTACCTAACATTCCATCCCCCTTATGAAAGTGTTGTCCTCAACGCTTGATGTACAACCATATACCAGGGTCCCATTGATAATTGTGGACCATAATGTTGAAGAAGACTGGAGAACCAAGGTCCCATGTAGAAAGGAAAGACACCATGCTGAAGTATTCCAACCGCCATTGTAAGCTCGGGTCCCATGTCCAAGTGCTCATGTGAACTCCCCGTGGAAGATTTTGGAACCCAATAACCAACTCAAAATGATGCTCCAAAGACTCACACCTGTCATGTGGATCCAAATAAGAAGATCCATCCACATAGTGGAAAAGGATTGTAGCAGAATCTGGAAGGAATAATACCACTGTAGAATATACAGGATGGACTCAGGTAATAATCATTGGCTCCCGATTTGTCACATTGATGCTCTCTACAGAAGGTGGATTAGAGTCATCAAATAAAATATGAAAGTGGTTGCTATCCCATAAATGACAACTATCCATATACCAATTATCGCAATCGGCCTCCAAATCATACCAAGCATATATTTCTTGATTATATTCATCCCTGATGTCCGCCATAAGAAATCTCTCATGTATGCTATCCAATGAATCTTGAATACTACGAAAACTATCATTGAGGTCGTTTGTGAGGCCATCTACAAAGTCATCCAATGTGGCATACAATTGGGATTTGAATGCTTCAGTAATTTGTAGAATTTCTTTGAGGGTTTGAGAGGAAATAGCCATCTGAGCACCCTATGAACTCTTCGGTCCCGCAGCCATCACGAAAAAACCCAAAAAATAGAACAATAAGTTATGACAGAGAATCACGGTTTTTTTCGGAAAAACTGTTGAATTTAAAATGCTCATAACTTCACTTCCCGGACTCTGTTTCAGCTGATTGTTTTTGGAAATTGGGTATTTTTCTGAGAGGAATTAAAATACCCAATTTGTTTTGACAAATTTAGCTCGTAAAGCTTCAGATATGAACCTGAAGTGCGTCGCCCTCTTTTTTCTAGAAAATTTATGCAAAAAGAGAAAAAAAATCTTCCCTTCTTTGGCCAAGGAAAGTGCTCTGATACCAATTGTTAAGTTCCAAAGACCTGAATACAAAATATCACAATGGATCCAAATATATATGAATACAATCACCACACAAGATATATGAAACCATATAGAAAACCACCACCTTATTATATCAAACCCTTAGGGTAGGGCAACACCATACAATGGATCCTATTATGGAAGGGATCCTCTCTTGTTCACTTGTCTCTTCGAAGGGGAAACCTCCTAATGAGATTTAGATCCAAATACAATACTTCTTTTCATGTCCCATTACATTTCTTGAACCCCTTTATATAGTGCTACCATCACCTAAGAACATTCTAGAGGAGGAATCTTTTAGAAGTATAATCTTCTAAGAAGTCCTCTTACATTTATTATATCTAACTACCCATTTATTATATCTAGCTACCATAGTAGGACTTATTTAATAATATAGTGGACCTATTCCAACTTACATTGAATGGCCTCCACTATTATCACTATGGGCCCTCTGGGCCCCCACTGCTACCTCTCTAGCTAGCTAACATTTTAAGAGTTTATATTTAATTTTCACCAGTCAAAATCCTAGATGTTTAGGGTTTCCCCACATATTTTTGACCTAAAAATATTTTTCTTAGAACCTTGCCCTAGCTTATTTTTATTGTATCATTTTAGGGCTAGACATCTTGGTCTTTTTTGGCTATTACATGCTCTTAAATTTCAGAATTAACAATTTATTTGAAACCCTAGTTTTAGCCCTAAATTTCACTTGATTATAGTATGTTTAAGGGTTTTTTTTACTTGGTAATCACATAATAAACCCTCTAAAACAACCCTAGAATTGAACAACTTAAATGTGAATGTTCACCTTAAATAACTACCTAACTAATATTTTTTTTTTCCAACAGGAAAATTTCCCGATTATATATTTATATATAATTTGTGCTCACAACAATGAGAATTACAAACGCATCCAAGTAGTAATGCATGATGTACTTCCTCCATTGGCGGTCTTTCAACCAACATGAGGAAGAAGTTCATAATAGGAAGCAGTGTGATGAAATTCATGCCAACAAGTTGCTAGAAGAGACTGAGGAAGGCGCTAATAGAAAGAATAAGATGTAAGAGGCTATGTTCAGAAAATAATCCAGCTTTCATGTCAAGAAAGTCTGTTGAGTATAATGGATTGCAATCTGATCTTAGAACATGGATATGGATAGAGGTGCTCCCTCATGGCCATCTATCCAGAGGTTGTATGTGATTATTCCTACTTTTTTCTGGAGCGCTTCCTTTGAGAGATGGTCGACAGATTTGTTTTGCTCACAGTGTGTGTGGATGTAGCTGAGATTCTTAAATGTAGACTGTAGATTTTTTATTCTATATTTCCAAGCAAGTAGGGAGACAACTTGGAGGTCTCCCATATTGCTCATCCACTCTATGACAATTCTAGAGTCCCTAACAACCTGGAGGACATCTATATGAAGTCTAGAAGCCAAAATATGTGTGGCCCAGGCACCCAAAAGTTATTCCCTGGTGTTGGTACCCGGGCCACAGTTGTATGTCCATTTGTAATAAAAATTCTGTGTGAGTTTTATTAATCCTCCAGCTCCACTTCGAGTTCCATTTGCCAATGTTGTACCATCAAACCAACCTGTGGGAATAGCTTCAATTGTTGGTTTCTGCTTGTTGCAATATAATCTTGGTTTGTTGGTGTGTGTGTCCATCTAGGAATGGTATAGACCAAGTGCTTTGTGGGCAGTTGCACTTATTGATGGGATAGTATTATCGAAAATGGTTGAATTTCTTTCCAACCAAACAATCCAGCATATGAATGGGGGGAGATATATATGTTTTTGTTTATTGTTTTTCCACTCTTCAAAGCAGTCTGCTATCTTGATCCCATCCCAAGTGAATTGTATTTTTAGTGGCGAGGCAATGATATTCCAAACTTGTTTGAAGAAAAAGAAATTGATGAAAAGATGGTCGATCGATTCTGAATCATGTTGGCAGAGCTGGAAATAATTTGGGCCTATCCATCCTTTTCTTAACAGAATATCCCATGTATTTAATTTGTATTCTATCAACAACCAAGTGAAAAAATTTACTTTGGCCAGTATGCACCAGGACTAGAACCGATTTTTCCAACCGCTGAGATTTGTGAGCCAATGCGAGTTTGAAATCTTTGCATAAACGTTTTGAGCAATGAGGTTACCTAAGCAGTCGCCCCCTGACCAATGGGGTTGATATTCTGTAGCGGTAAGGTGAATCCCAAGCTATGAGAGTGCCAGACAGTATTCATTCCATTCGCGGGTTGCATCAACGATGAGTCCAAGGGATATGTTGGGTATCCAGGAGTCGGGCAAGGCATCTAATCTACAGGAGTTTCGTATTTGAAAGAGGTAATTGATATTTTTTGTTTGCAGATATGATATCAGTTGTGGAGAGAGTGTGACAGAGGGATCCATCCCCAAGATGCAGTCACGACCAAGATCAATTGAGTGCCCCGAGACTAGGCACCAGCAGAGCTTAGAAGTGATCAAAAAAATTTCTTTTAGTAGATTTTTCCAGAAGAGTGAGGTCGTTCTAGGGGTTTTCGTCTCCGCCATGAGCCAACTATTGACAGTATGGTAGCAAAGGTATTTATCTAAGATTACTGCATGCCAAATGCTCGGTTTATTCAGGACGCACCATATAGTGTTGGTAGCTAGAGATTGACTAAAATGAGTGGGTTCTGAATCCCCCATCCTCCCCTTTTCTTTGGTTTGGTGAGAGTTTTCCAACTGTAGAGATGTTGATGAGTGTGATCTAGACAGTCGGATTAGAGAAAGATGAACATCATCTTACAGAGTTTTGTGAGAACCGAGGTTGGTATGGCAGCGAGGGCCATCCAGTACACTGCATGCCCTTCAAGAAAAACTTTGAGAAGGGTAAAGCGTCCTCCAAGTGAGAGCCACCTCATGCTCCAATGTCCTATTCTTTTTTCCACTTTGATTAGGATCCAATTCCAGTCTGTTGGCTTGTATGAATTTGGTTGTAGATGATAGCCCAGGTAAGATATTCCAGAGGAGAGTGGTAAAAAAGTATAGGGAAAAAAACCTTTGATCTAGTCTAAGATAGGGCAAGGGATATTTGCAAAATGGAGAGAATATTTGTTCCAATTTATAGTCAAGTTAGTGGCACTGCAAAATATGTTTAAGATCTCCTTTATTTCTATCCATTTCTGTAGGGTACCCTTAGTCATGATGAGGATGTCGTCAACAAATAGGAGGTGGAGGATCTTGATGGTTTTGGAAACCTTTAGTCCATAAATCTTACCATCAGATTGTGCTGTTTTGAGAAGCAAGCTCAAAGATTCCATCACCAGGATGAAGAGTAATGGAGAGAGAGGGAAAACCTGCCTCAGTCCCCTGCCCATGCGGAAGAAGGTGGAGGATTCTCCATTGACCAAAATGGCAAGATTTTCACTGGAGACACAACTCATTATCCACTTTATCATTTGATGACTGAAACATGTTTGTGTTAGGATCAATCTAAGGAAATCCCAGTCTATGCAGTATGTTTCTTATATCTTATTGGTGATCAATTGAGTAGCTATATAGGTGACCTTATATTTGATTATGTCTTGTTTTTGAAACCCTAGAGGAAACTAGGGAAGCCTCCCTTGTGTTGGATCCATCCTTCACTAAATTTAGGAAAGTAATTGTTTAGGTGACAATGATAACACTTCTAATATTCCACTCATCTGTGCACCTTGTGAACTCTTTCCACTAAAAATCAAGATTGTGTGATAATAGGTAGGAAAACACACATATGAAACAAAAATCTAAAAATCTACTAGAAAGATTTAAATGTTTTTTTAGCAATTCATATCATGGGAATTTGAAGGGACATATTCTCAATATCTCTAGTCTATGATACAATGTCTAAAATCATACAAACTATATGCGTTTTTATAACTTTGTGTGTTTTTTTTTAAACCAATAATAACCAAATCCTTATTAATATTCGCCATATGAAAAGGCAATGGCACCAGGCTTGCCGTGAGGAGGAAAATTATTGGAAACAGAAATCCAGAAGCCTATGGCTAGAAGCAGGAGATAGAAACACGAGCTACTTCCACAAGCAAGCTGAGGCAAGGAAGCAGTTTAAAACAGTGACAGAAATTCAAGTTCAAAATAAAATAATCACAGATCCGGAAGGCATTAAAGTAGCGACAATTGAAGCCTTCGAAGACCTCTACACTGAAATGCAAAGGGTTGATATAGACCCCAAAGAGTACCCTCTCTCTCTTATCCCAAAACTCATCAAGGAAGACATCAATAATAGCCTGATTAAGGAAGTTACTCAACAAGAAATAAAAGAAGCAATGGACCAAATGAATCCTGACAAAGCCCCAGGACCAAATGGTTTCACAGCAAGATTCTACCAACATAGCTGGGATATAATAAAATCATATCTTACGAAGTTGATTCAGAAATCTCAGACTTGCAGCAAACTAGGAGGTGGAACGAATTTAGCCTTCTTGGCACTGATTCCGAAAGAAAAAGGAGCAATCAGCTTTGACAGATTTCGGCCAATCTCCCTGTGCAACACAAGCTACAAAATCCTTACAAAGATCATAGCCAACAGAATTAAAAAAAGTCTTCCTATAATCATCCCCGAAAACCAAGGAGGATTCATCAAAGGCAGACACATAGTAGATAACATCATCCTAGTGCAAGAGGCCCTACACTCAAGCATCCGGAGAAAAGACAAAGGTATGATTATAAAACTTGATCTCGCCAATGCTTTTGATAGAATTAGACATAAAAAAAAATTAAAGTCATGGAAAATTTTGGGTTCGCCCCAGCTTTTGTAAACTGGATCAAAGCTTGTATCGGGTCACCTTGGATAGCCCCTCTTGTGAATGGGAGGGCAACTAAGTTATTTCAAGCATCCAGAGGAGTCCGACAAGGTTGCCCCCTCTCTCCCCTCCTCTATGCAATTCAAGCCTCGGTGCTAAGCTTCCAACTAGATCACTGCCAGAGTCACAACAACCTCCATGGTTTGAGAATAGCGCCAGGGGTAAAGGACATAAATCATGCCCAATTCACGGACGACACTCTGCTAATGGGAGGTGCGAGTGTACAAACAACAAGGAAATTCAAGAATGAATTAGTGGCTTACACAGAAATCTCAGTAAGCATCATAAGCCCTACTAAAAGCAAGATCTACGGTTGGAATATAACGCCAAATGAAATGCTAGAGATCACCAGGGCACTGGGAATGGAAGGTTGTACCAAATGGGAAGCCTTTAA
Source organism: Picea engelmannii (assembly GCA_009831015.1). Taxonomy (NCBI): domain Eukaryota; kingdom Viridiplantae; phylum Streptophyta; class Pinopsida; order Pinales; family Pinaceae; genus Picea; species Picea engelmannii. The sequence goes on along the minus strand of ML826362.1, from coordinate 5,563 downwards.
GTATCTGGGAGTCTCAATCTTCAACTACAGTCCAAGAACACCGCACTGGAATTTGTTGATTGACAAGATAAATAACAAGATAACTTCCTGGGGTGCGAGTTGGTTAAACCTGGCAAGTAAAGTGATCCTAATCAAGATCGTCCTTGCCAGCATTCCAATCTATCAAATCTCTTTGCTTCTGGCCCCCGCCTCCATAGTACAAAAAATTGAAGCAATGTTCAGAAGGTTTCTCTGGGAAGGTGGAAAACAGTCAGGGAGAAAGTTGCATCTAATGAGCTGGGAAAAAATCTCCAAGCCAATCATGGAAGGTGGTCTCAACTTCAAAAATACACATGTTCAAAATCTGGCGCTAGGGGCAAAGATTCTTTGGAACCTAATCACCGGGAAGCCAACGTGGAGTAAAAAAGTGTTATGGAAAAAGTACTTTAGAGGCCCAAGGGAAAGATGTTTAGAGCGACCAGTTCTAGAGAAGAGAGGCTCCCCAATCTTCTCGCTCTGTCAGAAGACTATGCCCCATTTCAGACCTCATCTCACTTGGTTGCCAGGCAATGGGAAGAAAATAAATATTTGGCAGGACTCAATCATGGGAGATCCTCCCCTTGGATTGAGACGGGATCTAGATCGACTCAAAGAGTGGATGGTCACTCAAAATTTAAACACTCTTTGGGACATCTCAATCTGGGGGAATGACGAGCAGAAGATGTGGCTAAGGTGGGGAATTGCTAACAACCCCCCTGATTTAGAAGAGTGTTGGAACGCCCTAAAGCTCTGCCTCCAAGGGAAATCCCCACTCAAAAAAAGGGGAAAAGACAAACGAGGTTGGGGAAAGAGCTCAGGGAGCTACACCACTGCAGCATGGTATCAGCTCACAAACTCCCACCCCAATGTCCCTCCAAACCCAACAATTTGGAAAGCAATTTGGACCCCCAAGTCCATCCCAAATATTGACATGTTTATTTGGACTCTGGCTCACAGAAGCATTCTAACGGGAGAAAACCTAAGAAGAAGGGGGTGGGAAGGCCCCAATAGATGCCCGCTCTGTCTTCAAGTAGAAGAAACCATAAACCATCTATGACTAAGTTGTACCTACTCCAAAGAAGTCTGGAAGTTGGCTCTGGGACTGCAAAGGGCCGTAAACATACCCCAAGAAACGAGCAATCTTCTCCAAAGTTGGAATTCCATCTGCCCTTTCCAGACTGAGAAAAAAGGCCAAATCTCCACTATGTGGAGAGTCCTCCCCAAGTTCATCCTCTGGAAAATCTTGCTGGAACGAACCAATAGACTTTTCAGGGAACTCAAAAGAAGTCCAACCCAAGTTGCAACCAAGATACAAGCCTACTTTGGCGAAAACGCTCCCTACTTCTGCCAAACAAAGAACTCTAGAGTACTAGATTTGGAAGAGGAACAATGGTTGGCTCAGCTTAAACTTCAAGACCAGAGGGGGGGAAAGGACAACAGCTCTGGCCAAGAATCCTAGGAAATACGAAAGGAGAAACAAGATTTTGAAGAATGGAAGACAAAGGAAAAGAAACATATTATGTCCTTTGATGGGGCCTCTAAAGGGAACCAAGGCTTGGAAGGTGGAGGAGGGGTCCTAGAGAGCCCCACCGGATTACTGAGGCTAAGTTTCGCCTGGGGACTCAGAACTGAAACTAACAATAGAGCAGAAGCCTTAGCACTCTGGCAAGGGCTCAACCAAGCAATCAGCTACAGCGTTCAAGATCTGGTAATAATTGGGGACTCCCGGATAGTAATCAAAGCCTTAATCCAAAGGAGCAAACTCAAAAATGCAAAATTCAATAATCTCCTGGAGAAAATCCAACTCCTCCTTGGGAATTTCCGGTCTTATAAGTTTTTCCATGTCTTGTGAAACCTAAACAAGCAAGCAGACGCCAAGGCCAATAAAGGTGTCCTCTTGACTGTTGGAACCTTGCAACTTAATGGCACAACGTCCACAGTGGATCTACCCTGACTCTAGGGAGGAATTCCATAAAGGAATTAAAGTCATTAGCTGGAAAGGGGAAGGCAGCATGAAAGGAGTTGGGCAAACCCAAAACGCTACAGGACAAAGGCACTACAGGACAAAGGCAAGTGGACAGAAGGTACAATTTAGTGCATCATTATGTCGTTGATTTTCTTTGGGAAGGAGACAGGACGGCAGGTCACCCACACCCTTCAGATTGCGCGAATCATTTAGGGGATTCGATCTGGGAGGAAGCTAAGATTAAAATGGGGAGAGGAACTCAGTCCTCCACACCAACCTCACGCAGAGACAGCCAAGAAGGAACACGACCCAACTACGAGAGGCTCGCGCATAGCAGCAAGTCGCAAGGAGAAGAGAAGAAGTCGTTGAAGATGGCAGCCAGCTCGGGAAGCAAGCCAAGCACAGAAGACAGGTTGAACGCAATGGATGTCACTCTGGAAAATTTAAAGCAAATGTTGAACTACCAGTTGGACTTTCCACAAAATATGGACATAGACGCAGGAAGAATAATGGAGAGGTTGGAAGAGGACATCACCACCACAAAATTTGAGATCACCGAGGAGCTCGACAAACTCCACAAAGAACTCAAGGACCCTAAGAAAGAATTCGAGACCAGAATCGACCAACTGGAGGAAAAAATGGCTCAGTTAAACAATGAATGGAAGCGAGATCCAGAGAAGTAGATCAATGTATCATGTCACGAAAGGGAGTTCTACAATATCTCAGCAAGGATGGCATTTTGTATAGAAGCCTCCGCTGTAAATAAATTTGTAAAGAATCCCTCCCTTGGAAGGTTAGTATAGCCTCCAGGTTTGTATTCGACTAGTAGAGTTTGGCTCACCATAGTTGTAATAGCACCGGTGGCTTTGCCACTATCTTTCTTAATTAAAATCCATTAATCGTTTTTGTCAAAAAAAAAAAAAATATTCGCCAGATGAAAATATCCCCGGATTAAAATATCACTGCTAACATTATCCATTGTGCTAAGCAGCATCCGCTATTTCACCCTCAAAATACAATATGTTTTTAAAACAATTATATTTTAAAAAATAATGATATTTGTGGCCTGAGAAATATCGTTCTCTGAGAAGATTTGACTTAACTCATTGTGTGATGTGTTTCAAAAGAAACCATTACTTTTTTGACAGGACGTAGGTAATAGGTTTCCTTTCAAAATGAACAAGAGGTGAGGTGGGTACAAACTTGGAATTTCACTTTCACATTACCCATCATATATAACATTTTACGATGGTTAAACTTTTACACACTATCTTTTATTTCATGGTTAAATTTTTTCCCTTTATCAATATAAAAATTATTTATTAGAAAAAGAAAGCTAGATTAAAAAAAAATCTATCAAGTTATTTGTGTATTAAAAATTTGAAATCTTTCAAAGTTCATCAATCGTATCCAAGCCAAGAAACAGGTACAAATTGATTGTAAATAGAAACTTTTTACTACTACTCTTCAATGTATTAAAAAATTGAAATCTTTCAAAGTTCATGAATCATATCCAATCTAGGAACCTGTACAAGCTAATTGTAAGTAGAAACTTTTTACTACTACTCTTCAATG
>ML826361.1:35261-63614 GCA_009831015.1 Picea engelmannii | reverse complement strand
ATAATAAAATTGTCAAACAAGGAAGGAGAGACTCACTGACATGTTATACAATTAAGGTTCCTTCCTATCATCATTTTACTCATCAAACAAAAAAGGGTTGAGGAGAAAGGTTTGTTCAAGAATGAAGAAATGATAAGAGGGCATTTTTCGTGATTTTGATTTTTGTATGACTAAATTTTTGTTGTAAACCAACATTATGAGGATAGGAATAATATCTCAAATTCTTGGAAAACATTAAAATTCCTCTAAATCAAGTCACGGTCTTTATATTGATTAATCTAATCAATATGCAACTGTTCAAGCTTTAGTACGAAGACATTAGGTATAAGGTGTATGCAAGAGGATGTAGATATGCAGATATATTCTTCATTCAATTCAACCATTCACTTCTCAATAATACAATAAGATGATATTTTAGACCAATGCACAAGGAGAAAATAAATCCTTAAAAGCAAGTTCTCTTCCAGTTACATAAACTAAGACATTGAACCGAGCAATTATATAAGACCAACAAATATTTTGAAATCACAAGATTCCAAGGATCAACTATCAATTTTTATTATGAAATGATCGAAGAATAATTATAAACAAATAGTATGATAAAGAACATCAGAAGGCACAAAATAAAAAAGGTCATTAGTCGTGATAAGCGTCCTCAAATATTACAATTAATGGAGATCCATAACCTTTGACCCTCTTATCGTAGGTAAGAATAATCATTAGGATCATAGTAGTAGGGATTTAGTAGGGGGATCCTTTCCATTTGCTTATGAAAGATATTGGAAATGGGGGTGGTTGTGACCACAACAAGTGGTGACACACCGGGATAACTGATTATCTCTATCACAAAAATCTAGAGCCTTTACTTCAGGTCTGAATGTTAAAGATAAACTCCTAAAATTGCATAAATTTTCCAATAGTCATGTACATCACAATAATGTCAAATTCATAAAAGATATAACCCAAGATTTCAAGTACTTGTCATCTAATATACCCTTTTATAGGATCCAATGAGTGAGGTAAATTCTTTAACTGGATACAAACTTCTTATTGGATTTGGTTTAACCATGGGTTTACTCTTTGATAACAAACATACATCTACATACATGCGTTCCACATATCTCTTTTCTTGGAATTGCTTCGCTGCTAGTGAGCATCCATAGCCCTAACAAAGTTGCCTTGGTACCATACAAGCATGGCCCCGCCATTAGAAAGAATCTATAGCCCATACAGGTTTACTTATACTTCCCACACTATTAATAGTTCTTTCAACTTCCTTTTATTTCAAATTATGCTAACCTTTTAAATTCTGTATATAGATATTGTGTATGCAAATAGGGTGTAAATGAAGTGGGGTGGTGCGAGAGTTTCTTTGATTTGATAAGTAGATGTTATGCATTTGAGTGTAACCCATAGGTCTCCCCAAGAACAATCATAGTAGTAGTCATGTTATTAATGTGAAGTGGATGGAGCTCTAAGAATAAAGAAGATAAACACTTTCCTCTACTTATGGATTATCGTGTTATGCTCAGTAAACACTTGTGCTCTACCACAACTATCAGTCATTACCCAAAACTAATAACCTAATTAAGGTTATTTAAATAGAGCATCCCATGAATTCCATGACCTATAAGAATGTCTTCAGTGTATAACCAGAGTTGGAACTGCTCCACATTCAAACTCAAAAAATATTTCTCAAGTCAAACAAGGGAATGGAAAAAGATTAGGAAATACTAGCAATCAAATTGAAATATGAAAACAATATATACAAGCGGAAAGAAAGAGCTGAAGCTAACCAAATTATCAAAATAATATAAAATAAAACTAAAATAAACTTAAAACTGAAAGTGTCAATCATCAAAATAAAATGAAACCGACTGAAAAAATAAGCAAGGAACCCAACAACATGGAATAAATATGGGACAACTTTAGAGTATGAATGACATGTACAAAGAAATCATTATTACATCTCTATGAATTGAAATAAAGGAAAAAGTTTTATTAGATAAACTCTCCACACAAGCTAAATCCCAACAAAAATGATTTTGTAGACCAAAGTGAATAATAAAAAAATAAAAAAATCAGGAAGATCATGATCATGTGAGTTGACAGCTAACTGAGCTCCTTATTCCAACAATTTTGACCTTTACTAAGTGATAACAAATTGAATTCTTGAAATGTTGAGAAATAAAATCCAAAAAATTTATGAGCAAGATTTAACAATAATTCACATTCTTTAAAACTTACTACCACAAGTAGGTTTATGTGAAACATGATTTATGAAAGTGCGAGATTTCCATCCTATTACATCAAGGTAGTTACTTTCTCTTGATTATGAACTTGAATCATTTCAATTATTTTATCATTCATACCTCATGGGATACAAAATATGATAAAATTATGTACATATTGAACTGAATGATATGGATTCAAGAAAGAAGAACAATCAATAAACTATGTTAGTCATGAAAATAAACATCAGTTTGAAAGGTCAGATTGTAAACCAAGAAAAATAGTATGAATTATGATGGCCATCCTCAATTGAACCTTTTTAGTGACACTCAGGATAAAGTTTGGAAAGATAATTCAACCAATCGAAAACAAAGCCGAATTAAAATATTCTCAGGGAAAATATCTCAATTAAGTAAATTCAAGGGGATACATGATTCAACAAAATGATAAAACAAAACAAATCTCTCATCCAATTTTCCCACAATTTTTATAACCACATGATGAAATAATTTAAACTTATCTCTCTATCTATCAACATAGTGATGGAAACGCTCAACATACATGTTTTTCAATTTATTTATGTGGAACAACCTCTAGGCACATACACCCTGGGTGAGGTGTTAATATGATAATATTTTGCAAGTGTATGACCTTCAGTCTTAGAATATGCATCAGTACCCTTTGTCAAGGTGTTCACTTCCTCTCTGTCATCAAATGTGAGAATTAATTCCAAACACCTAAATGATTGCCACATTCTTCCATGGTGAGTTAAGTGAATGTCTTGCACTTAATTTTTTTAATTTCCCACAATTCAACCCATATAACAACAATTCTAGAAAGAGTAAAAAAGTAGGTGGTTGTAGGTGTCCACAACATTCAATGGTTTTACCATAGAAGAGTCGATGGCTTGGATGCTCTGGGTTAAAGGATTCTCAAGAAACAAAATCAATGATGTATCTAGTGTGTAAACAAATCACCTCTTGGGTTGTAGATCCTTGATCCAAATCATTGTGATAAACTGTAATGTAGATAAACTAGTATGCCAATCAAATGATCTTGTAGCATATGTTGGAATTGAATACAATGGATATGCACTCAAATGTGTAATAGTTGGCTATAAATAAAGGCCCACAACTCCCAACAATATATATAGTGTTGTGGAAAGACAATAAATCAACCCAATTACCTCATTCATAGGGAAATTGATGTCGTCTCTATGTATTTTTGTCTTGGGCATGCAGAATAAGCCAGGGGTCGATTGTCAATTCACACAAATAACACCAAAACTCTAGTCAAGAGGAGTTTAGTGTTGTTAATTGACCAATTATTAATGCAATCAGTGGGAATTAAGATGAAATAAGCCAACACTTAATCTCTAACTGTAGAAAGCAATTACATTACCCAAACCATTTGAGCATTCAACATTATGCCATTCAATCCTAGGCAAAAATATAAAGTGGATTACACATAGGAAACCAGAACATGAGCACACAATAGAAATGGAGATTTTACTTTGGAAACTCACACAGGTAAAACTAGAACCAATGGAGATTTATTGTGCTCATGGAATTTATTAAAAAGGGGCGATCTATGCATGCTCAAAATCTCATGCTTTGTTACTGACTAGCAAACCAAAATTGCAAATGGCCATGTCTTATAAATGCCTTGGATCTTCATGGACATGCTCCTTGACTCCTTAGTCAATCAATATTCAACAAGGATGCACTATTCAAGCTCTTATCTATCCTTCAATCTTCCCAATTTCTCTTTACATCGCTTGTTGATATTCCTTTTCACTACAACCTTCATTTTTAATGGGATGCCTTTGGAAGGAAAACCATCAAATGGTTTATTTCAACTTCCAAGGAAATTTTCTCAACTAAGAAAATAATTACACGCTTATTACAAATTTACAAGAGGTTTGGAGAGGATCCAATTCGGATCAAACCTCCCCTTTTGTAGGATTTTGGTCCCTAAAAGATTCAACTTCATTCAATCTTCTTCTTCTATGATCATCAAGAATACTTCAACAAATCTCCAAGAAAGGGTGCCTTCGCTACATTATGGAAGATAAGAGTTGAATAGGGGCTGCCTTTATTATAAGCCTACTATCCATCTCATGGATATATATGAAATTAGCTGCTACAATATATCGTTGGACAATTTCTACTCCTTGGGATGCAAGTTCAAACATCTCCTCTTTCCCCTTGACCTTGACTCTTTGATCTTTCTCCTTGGTTGTTTGTTTCTTGGGATGACGTTCTAGGTAAAGCCTCCAAAATTTGGCCTCTCGATGTCCATTCAAACTAGAGTATTGGAAATAGTTCTTGCATGGTATTCTTGGAATTCTATAATACCAAAAATTTCTATCCTTACGACCCCTTTTCCTATAACAGAAACAAACCAAAGATACTATGCCATGCATTTTAAATTTGTGATGATGCTTGTTGGATTGGTTGTTTGGTCATCCAAGAGTTGGAGTATATATGGAAGGAAAAATGTTTTCTTTGTTTCCTTCTTCCAAACCTCTACAAGAAAATTGGAGTGTCTCACTACACACTCCTTTTTTGGCTGTCGTTTCCCCCATGGGTGTGTCTTATTCTCTAGTTCCTCTTGCCTTGACAAAGGTGGTTTGAGTTGAAATTGTGTTGATTAATTGTCCATTGAATCTTATACATTCATTCTTGGGCATTTATTGAGCTACAATAACGATCAAAATTCCTTGGCCATCGTAGCTCATTTGCCTCATGATATTGGAACCAAATCCTCTAATGTGATTTTCAAAGTTAGTGAAGGTCCCTTGAGAAAGGATCTTGAAAGGTGAGTTTACCATGCTTTATATGTTTGAGTACCATTTGTAAAAAAGGTTGACATGCATATAAAAAGTTTGGGATTAGTGAGAAATCCATCCGTTCTGATCATTATACCATTTTATGGCCATTGTTACTCTGGAATGTGGAGTGTGAGATAGCGAGCCATTGTAACCTTGTTTCTTTATGAACCTTATGAATCATTGGTGAGATTCTATTGTCAATTATCCTTGGTTTTCTTTGGGGAAGGATGGATAATTGCAAGGAGAATTGTTTGGGATAGGTTTTACTTGGTGTGAGGCCTGGAGGGTACCTTGAGACTCCATGAAAGTAGATGTAACTCCTGGAGTTGCAACTTTGATAATTCTTGGCCGACCTATGCTAGATCCCTGGAAAGGAAGTGGGACAACTTGAGGGACTATGGTGTAGAGAAGGGGGTACACTTCCTTGGGTTTTGTAGACTTAGGAAGATGAGAGTTTGTTGGTTGGAGTTGATGTTGGAGTTTGGTACCTTGGCCTAGTTTGAACCAATACTGATTGTAAGACCTAGTTGGATTTGGCATCCTTTTCCTTGGTGGAGTCATAGTGCCATATTGGGGGTGACTAGTTGTTGAGAGATCTAGAACAATAGTGTCTATGCTTGGGTGAAATGTCTGAGGCTTGCAACTAGTTGGTGTAATTTTATAAAAATATAAGTGGTATGCTTATATGTGTTTTCCATTGCTATGTATAATGGGAATTTATATGTGTTTAATTTTGTTATGTTGTGCATGTGTATAATTCTGTGTTATTATAAGTTATGCATTGAATTGAATGATGTTAGGAATGCATAAGTGTATCATATGTAGGGCATATTAATACAATTTTGTATCAGAGCCTTGTTTGGGAATTATTATGCATGGTATTAGAGAATTAATGGACTAGGTTTAAGGAATTTTAAAAATACAGTATGGATAGAGTCAAAGTTGTGGTATTAGAGTTGATACTAGAGGCCAATGTCTGTTACAATTTAGAAATTGACATGTGCCATAGGTTGAATTGTAGTGACATATGCCCGTAAGTGAGTCTACGGTGTGTTAAAAATTGGTATCAAATCAATTTGGGAATGTTAGAATGTGGTATCGAAGTGTCATGTTACAACATCGGGTCTGCCTGGGCTATAGTTAGAATGCACAGATGAAATTGTTGGCAGGTTTGCAAATTATTTGACAAGAATTCCTATGTAAGATTAGGAATTTTTTTGGGAAATTTGAGGAAATAGATTTAGGGGTTAAAATACCTAGTTTTAACCTTTGTTTGAGTGATTACAGACTTAGAACTAGCCAAATTGAAAAAAAAATCACAAAACACAAAGTTATAATTTTGACTATGCCTGCAAATTGTTTGAGAACACTTCCTAGGTGAAATTGGGTGAATTAGGTAATGAAGAACCAATTCTAGAATAAATCCATGGGAAACATACTAGGGAGGTAAAATTAACATCTTTTTGGGTCAATCAGATGAACTCAATGGAATTGTAGAGATGACAATGGAAAAATTTGTGGAAAATTTTGAATTTTGGATGAAATGTAGTAGGGAAATGGGTTCAAAAATGTCGAATTGACAGGAATAGGGGTCAATTTGTTGGTCGTAGGGTGAAATTCAACCAAGAAAAATGTAATCTATAGTTTTCATGGTGCTCATGCAGAAAGCGAAATTTTAAAAAAGTTGAAAACTATGAAAATTTGGAAATGCTTGTATAGGTGATGACATGAAGGCCACGTGGTGGTGGTGACATGGATTTCCATGGTGGTAGGCTCATAGGTCATGGAGCTAAGGTGGTAGGCCCACATGTAACTGAACAATCGCATCAATAAGTGGTTTATGGGACCTTGGTGAAGTGGTATTGCAAATGTTCCTTGCAGGCCCATAACTAGTAGGAAGCCACCACGTGGCATGAAGGTGGTAAGTGGTTTACGTGGGTTTGGGAGAAATTAACAAGTGTGCTACTCAAAGTCCTATAATCCAACACCACTATCGATATTGGATCTATGCTCCTTGCCAGTGGGTTGATCTAGGTGCATCTTGGTGGTTCGTAAAGGATCCTTGCCATAGATCTTGATTAACGATGGGGAATATGCTTGTTGGGAAGAAACAATTCAAGATGGAAACCATTGATAATGTGGGACAATGACAAGGTGCCAAGTGGATTTTTATATACAGGTGAGGTCCAAAGATACTTAAAACAATAATAAAGAAGAAAGGAAAAGGGAAAGGAAGGAAAGATAAAGGAAAACGAAGGAAGAAGAGAGAGAGGATGAAGTGACAGAGAGATGAAGAGGAAGGGATAGGGTGGAAAAGGGGGGTGACATGGAATCACCTTAGGGTTCCAGGTGGACCCAAGGTGTCACATCAACAACCACATCAATAGGTTGCCACATCAGTAGATGATGACCTATGTTTAAAAAAACAAAAACAAAGTTTGTGGCCAAAAACTTGTTTTGGACATAACAAGAGAATATTAACTCAGAATTAGATAACATTTTATGGGTATGTACACAGTGAGGAGTGATATAGAAGCGCCTATGAGGGTCACTTGACAGTTTTTCTTCAATTTTCCAGAAATGGAAAATTAGATATTTTTGAAGAACAAGGTGGCACTCTTTGACATAGGCTCTGTTATTCATGAAATTTTTATGCTAAGTCCAAGAAGTAGACATGAAGATGCCCAATTTTAATTTTGGCCTAATTCCAAAGAGTTTGGAGTCGAGGTGCCAAAATAGGGAAAATCCTACTATTTTGGACCACGTTTTGGGAAATTTCAGGATTTTTAGAGGAAAAGGGACCCCGGTTTACAAAAATGACAAATTTTATTTACTCGTCATTTTAACTCCTCATAAATATAGACAAGTTTTCCTTAGCGATTTTTTTCCAGAACTGCTTAGTTTGGAAGATGACAATTTCAACTAAAATTTCTAGGTCTGGAAAAAGGGTGAAGAAGAACAAGGTTGACATTTCTAGATTAATATAAAATTTGGTAGGAGCATCAGATTGACAATATGTAATTTTCCGTGTGCTCACCATCACCACTGTTATGAGTGATCAATACAAAATTTTCCTTCGTTCCTACCATATTTTCTTTTGCAACCAGGAAAAGTTGGTATCTGAGCTTAATTGCACCATGGAGAAAGGTGCACAAATGTGACAAAATTAGCAAATTCAAAATACCATAGCTTTTTTTTATCAAAGCTCAGAATTGAGCAACAGAGCAGTCTTTGAAAATATATTGGATAGAAAAATCCATCTATTTTTGCAGGATTTGGATTTGAGCAACAAAAATTCTTAGCAAATCAAAAGAAGGCAACTAGTGGCCTTAAGGGGAGAGATTATGCATAAAATTTCCCCAAAATCGCTAATAATAGTTATCTAATAACAATGGTTGATTTTACATTTTTCGGAATTAAGGATACATGTAGGATAGAGTAGGTTTAGAATGATGACTAGAGACATGAAATATGCCCAAGGAACTTACAACCATGAGGAGGAAGTCAATGGGATAAATATCAACCTAGGAAATGTAGAGATAGAGTCTAATGGGCATAGAGAAGGAAAAACTAAAAACATAGAGCTAGTAGAGACAATGAGAATCCCGAAGAGAGAAGTGTTAAGCTACAAAGCAGACAATGAACGGATTATAAGATCTTAGGAGGAGCACAATCACATTAATACCTAGATGTTACAAAGCCTTAACATATTGTAGAAGAAAATAAACAAGGAATCTAGATCAAGACAAGAAGTAGAAAATAGATCTTATGCCAAGAGGGAGGATTTCAGAAGTTATAGGCACTCTAGAAGTGCTATTTTACATTATCACCATTCACCAATGCATTCATCTAGAAGGGCACATGCATTTTCAAAATTTGAAAGCAACACAAGTTTGTCTTTTGTTAGACATCATAGGAGAAGACCCAAGGTAAATCATTTACAAGGAGAGATTAGGAAAACTAAACCTCCTACATTTGATGGTGATCATAAGAGGGGTGAATACGTTGAAGCATGGTTGTTGGGCATGAGGAAATATTTCTAGCTACACAATTAATCATCCAACCTTGAAGCAAGAGTCTCTATCTACCATCTTCAAGGGAAAATTTCAATGTTGTGGGACCAACTCAAGTAGGAAAAACACATTGATGAGAAGATGATATCATAGAGGTAGTTCAAAAAGCATTTTTAAAAGAAATACTTTTCATAGAATTATTATGACAAGAATATGCAAGATTTATTTGAGCTCAATCTTGGAAACGTGACAATGGATGAGTATGAGAGTAACTTTCTAGAATTGTTGAGGTATGTTGGCTTCATTAGGGACAAGAAGGTTAACATAAAAATATTTATGAGCGGACTTCCATCCTTCTACAATGATAAAATTCATTTTGATGAGCCCAAGACCCTAGAAGAAGCCATAAGGAAGGATAAATATTTGCATGAGTAAAGTAAAGACAAGCCAACTTTCCAAAAGGCATGGGATGATAAGAACAAAGGAAATATGGAAAAAATAAAGAAAGGGTATAAGCCACCATTTTTCAGAAATAGTCCTCAAAGACAGCTAGCAAAAAATGAGCCTAAGATGTCAAAGTGTTTGGGAACGAGGCCAAGATAGCAGCCCATTAAATGTTGAGGATGTGAGGGATACCACATGTATAAATATTTCCCTCACAAAGGATATAGGATGATGACTATCCATAATATTCATGAAGCTAATACAATTGAAGACATGGGTAGAAGCATACCAAGGATTTATGCACCCTTGGAAAACAGGAAAGAAGACCATCAATATCATATGATTGAGGTGGAAGTTAAGATCAATAACCATCCCATATCTATTTTAATAGATTTCAGATCTAGTCATAGCTACATAGATCCTAATCTTGTCAAGAGGTTTTATTTGGAAAGAAGAAAGCATCGAAAATATTCATTGGTTCAACTAGCTATTGGAGCCAAGAGAAGGATCAATGAGCTAGTTAAGGATTGTCCAATGAACATAATGGAGTCAGCACAAAGGCAGATCTGAACATCATACCTTTGGGTTTTGTTGTGTCGGCACAACACCCTCCCTAATTTCTTCTCTTCCATTTTCCCTAAGAGAAGAAATTGGGCCCCCATACTAAACCTTTCTACCGGAAAACCTACCAGAATATCTCAACTTGTTGAGAAACCAACTCATCTTCTTGATCTTCATTGAATCCTTTCAATCATTTTCTTAGAAGACTTCTTTGATTGCATTTTATTTGAATCTAGTAATGTCAGTGAGTTTATGACGAACTCGCCGATATAGGAATATCAGTGTTTCGTGACAAACTTTTTGACACTGGAAAGGCCACTTAATGTTTTATGAGCTCAAAATTTAGTGTATTGTTGAAGTTCCAATAAAATTTTCCAATACACCAACCGCCTTCCAACCAAACCAAATGGTACATTGGTGAGGTTCACACAAACTTCACCGACACATAGACCTTTTCCACCGACAAGATTCTGACCCACTCCGTTGGTACTCTCCTCTTATATCAGTGAAGTTCATAACAACTTCTTTGATACTCTCTCCTCTTATTGATGAAGTTCATAACTACGACTCTGGTACCATCCTCCACATATTGGAACACTTCTTGCAAACTCCACTGATACCATCATTCACATCCCGGGGACGTTGCTAACATCTCCACCGGCACCACCTCCCTTTATCTGCAAAGTTAATACTAACTTCGCTGGTAATAACTTTCTCATACCACTGAAGTTAATGTGATTTCCTTCAATGCATGGACTTTTTCCATCTATGAGTTTCCAAGCAACTATGTTGGTACATTGGAAAGGCGTGTCTTCCTTCCATCAATACATCATGTATCAACAAGCTTCCTTTCTTTCCCTTCGATGCACACTGCTTGTTGGCAAGTTTCCCTTCATGTCGTCGGTATGCTAGCAGAAATATGTCGACCCCTTATCGACATTGAGCATATCGGAAATGATAATCTTTTCTCACCAATGTCGACCTTGTCAGCAAGACATGCCTCCATATTGAGAGCTCTCCTATCCTCCTCCAGATCAGACCCTTCTTGCTACACCCATCGAGCGGGTTTCTATCATTTCGAATGATTAAGATTCCCATGTCTGACTGGATAACTGATGAATGATTGACTAGCTCGACTAAACTACTTCATGTTGCAGTCGTAATTAAATCCTTTTGTGTCACCAATAGCTTTCATTATGCATATGATCCCAACTTGTTTACTTTTCACTTCTTGATTTTATGACTAACCAAGATCATGAAAGTGTCATCTATCATCAAGAGGGTTAACTGCAACATCTATAAGACTTGTGTGTTGGTTCTGATTTGAATATTAGAATAAAATTGTTCCTCCCAATTCCTAAACATTGTCAAGCGCTCCGAACATTGGTTGGTTTTTTTTGTGGGATTATATTTATGAGCCCCTGATAGATGACCTCAAATCTAGTGGATGAACTAATATTCTATACAACACATATACCACAAGAACCGACAGAGCTGAATTTGGGTGAAGTAACAACAAGACCGAGACCCAAACTTTCATTTAAAAATTCCTTTGTTCTCAAATTTTGGGTGTTTATTGAAATGTATTTTTCATCCCCAAAGTAGTTCAACTGTATTATTTACATGATTAGGATTCCAACGTAACTAGTGGAATCAAAATCCGAGGCCCGAAGGTGCCAGAATGATCGCCAAGATTTCTATCCCAAACCAGCCTCGTTAATTGTAACACCACTAGAATATTTGAATGCCATAGTAAGTCATCTCCCTGAAAGCATCTCATTGCACCCTCTACGTCATAGAAAATGACACTCCAATCAGATGTCATGTGAGCAAGTTATGAGTCTTTAAAATCTCTTCCAACGGTGTTAGATATAGGCTTACATTCTCTGGTTCTCATCTCCATGTGAAATTGGTTTTCATAAAATGTTTGTGTTTTGCAAGTCATTTACAATTTAATGTTTTAAATTTGAATAACTTAAATTTAATTTAAATATAAATTATTTAAGTTTAAAATCCATTTAAGAAAATTAATAAAAATAAAAAAGAGGCATTTTTACGCCGAAGGCATTTTTATGGGGAGGTTCCTCACCTAGTTTTCGTCGTCTGTCAAGGGCCTTTGAAAGCATGGCATGTGTCCCTACTACACAACCTTTCCACCGCCACCCTTATCCTTCCCCTGCAACGAATTCCGATCGGTGTACCTATTTTATTCTACCTCGTGGGGCACCATATTAACTACACTTTGAACTTTCTAAATCCAAAAAGTAAATGTGAGGAGAGTCGTCCCATGAGCTATTGGAGGCATACACATTCCACGGTCTGCTACCTTGGAGGTCCCACCTATAATCATCTCTTCGTTGTTCGAGGGGTCTCTGATTTTGAAGGAGAAGAAGTCAATCTGTTATGCGCGAAGATGCTCGATTTGAATTCAGGTGTGTGGGAGTCATTGGATCCACTACCATACCAATTCAAAGCGAGCTCCTCTTCCACATGAATTTCCTCTACTGTTTTCGATGACAAAATTTACCTGGGAAATATATAGCGGAGATTGTTGTTATTTTTATTTGCAAAAGAAGTGTTGGGGATGTGTGGGGAAGCTCAAGCCTCCTCGTCCATCTTCTTCTATGGCTCATCTTCATGATGATCAGGGGGGATTTATCCTAGTGTCGGGAAACTCAAAGAAGGGTTTCGTTGTGGGACAATTGAGGTGAGATGATGGTGGGATGGCACTGGGAAACTCATTCTTGAACTTGCTACAAAATTCTTCTCTCCATAGCTCATCCTTCATCGATGCCAGAATACCCAAATGCGTCCTATGGAGCTTCAACTCCTTCTTAGGGCGATCCTCCTCCACCTAACTAATACGATCCTCCTCCCCCTAACTAATACACATATGGACAAAAACCTCATCCTCCTCCTCCTGGAGGGAAACATCCTTACGACTACTCACCTCAGCCCCATGAAACTCCTTACATGTACCCTCCTGCACCGGGCACTGTCCCAGAAATCATAAGGTCTTTTCAGATATAGCCCCATGAAATTCATTACGCGTACCCTCTTGCACCGTGCACTGACCCATAAATCATAAGGTCTTTTCAGATATATCCCCATGAAACTCCTTACGCGTACCATCCTACACCGGACAGTGACCTAGAAATCATAAAGTATTTTTAGATATATCCCCATGAAACTCCTTATGCATACCCTCCTGCATCGGGCACTGACCCAGAAATCATAAGGTATTTTAAGATGTGTGATCATGATGGGAGCAGATTCATAGATGACAAAGAGATGCAGAGGACTTTGTCTTCGACCAACTAGTCATTCAACCTCCAGACTGTTCATCTCCTCATGTTCGAGTTCACCATAAATAATTCCATGAAAATAGGTCACTCATCTAAATTTTTATTTTATATAGAGGCATATGTATTCAACTAAGTTGTTGGTTCAATCTTACTTAAGTTATGGTTATGTCTATAATATAAGCGTATATGCGTGTTGATTATGGGGACCCCTTTCGGAAACCATGCCTATTGGCACCTTGATCTCCTTGATCTGGAATACCATTTTTTTGCTTCATGTGGGTCATCGAAATTCCCAAATTCTAAAGTATTTGTTTCGTTATATTATGATATTTTAATGGATGCCACATGTTATGTATCTGTTGTGTTGATGGGTGAATTAGATTTAGCCTATGCATTTGTTCAGGAGTTTGATCTTGCCATGGTTCCTTTTGTGTGTGGATGCAGGGCTGTAGGAATTCACATCTTTGTGGTGTAGTCTCCAAGCATGGCAGGTAATTTCTATATGCATGAAGCCTTCTAATATCTTATAGCTCGATATTTAAAAAAAACATAGAAGTGGGTGGAAATATGTGGAAATTTTGGCACACATGCTCTAGTCTTTTTTGCAACCCTTTTTTATTTCTTTAGTTTGCCTTTCTTCATTGATGCTTAACGATTTACCAATTTCCCTATTCAACTGACTTAGTCGCCATGAAGGGTCATCTTCCCCAAAAGGGTCAAATCTATGTCTCTCTAAGATGCCACAACAGAGTGACTGCTCCACCAAAGTCACTCTGTACCAGTTGTTGATAACTCTAGGTCTTGTATCAAACACATATAAGGTAGATACAATACCATTGTTGCTTCATGATTTTCTAAACTCAAGGTTGCTACCATGACTACTATTTAATTTGGAAGAAAAAGTAACGAGATTTCACATCAATTAACATATTGCTAAGTCATATATCTATTATGGAATTTAAATTTCTATAAATAATTTAATTCTACATATTAGAATCCTGTTATTTTTCTAATTGTGAGATGTAGGAATACCGTTATGCATAAGCTATGTATATTACAATCCCAAATACCGTTATCCAAATTTTCATTTTTTGTTTTGTTTTAAATTTCATGATTTTTTTGGGTTTTAAATTTCATAGAAAAAACCATAATTTTTTAGTATATTTTGAAAAATAGAATCATAATTAAATCCATAATTTTTGAGTATATTTTGAAAAATAGAACCATAATTAAAGATGGAATGAATTCTTATCATATATCCTTAAAATGAATAACAAAAAATCCAAATGGTACAATTCCAAAAATAAAAATGATGAAATGGCAAAGAAAAACAATGGAAAAGTGATCTGCCCAAGGATTGACGTAGTTTGTGATTACACAAATCTTAGTAAGGCATTCATTTCATAGACCACTCATTTGTACATATGGTTTCGAAGTAATGTGAATTAATCACGTCCTTCCTTGTTGTTTCATTTACCAGGGGAAACATATACAATCATTATCTTGTATCTGTATTTACCATATCTTGAAATTATTTGGTTGAATTTGTCTTTAATATAAATGCAATCAAGCAATCCAACCTTCTTTTGATCTTTGTTTCTCTTTTGTGCCTTTATCTATGCATATTGTTGGGATACTTCCAAACTTCACACACACTTCATTTACATGTATAACAAGGACTAGAGAAGTAGGGTTGATACAAAATAAAGTTATAATTGGGAATGAAATAAATGTAAAAATTGTCATTCTATGAATGAACCTCGGAAGTGTTTGTGAATCTTGGAGAGATCTCACATCAGGAGCAAAATGATTGGTTATTTTGTCATCTTTGAACTTTTGTCATGTTTATCGTTACCAGACAAGATAATTCTTTTAAGGCATCTCTGGTACACAAGGGGCTTCTGACTTTCAAATGGAAAGAGGGAATGTATCATGTTTTCTTTGGCATCATTGGCTGCTTATCAAGGCATTCAATAGGTAATTTTGGGGAAGCAACATTTTCGCAGATTTTATGATAGCCTCTTCCAGAATTCAGTCTTTCATGCTTTCATTGGCTCATTACAACATATCTATACAATGCTATAGTAGTTCACTATATTTTTTAATTTCACAGATTTTGTGACAATCTCTCCCAGGATTCAGTCTTTCATGCTTTCATTGACTCGTTACTGCAGATCTATACAATGCTATAGAACACCTAGCTACTCTAAATGCAATAATAAAAACTAATTATTTTATTTGCTTTACAGTTATTGTTGTTATAGAAAAAGGATATGGAGAATACATTGAAATCTGCCTACGTTTGCTTGATTTTACAGTTACAGAAAAAGCATGGGACATATATGGAGAAGACAATGAAAACTACCTACTTGTGCTTGCTTCTACAACTACAACTATTAAGGAAAAATCATGTGACAGATATAGAGACAATAATGAAACCATAAATCACAATCATTTGAAAAGACAAGTAGGTGGAACATGCAGAACATGATAGTCCATTAGAGAACTCCCTTCATTGTGGCGTGACACATCCTGCAGGGGAGGGGGTGGTTGAGTAAGGGTATGTAGAGGTTCAAATTTTCCTTCATTAAGGCGTCCGCTAGGACGGGAAATTGAGTAAGAGTAGGTAGAGCTTCAAAACTATGAATTTATGATAGACAACCGACTTAACTGCATCCTCGAATGGTAGTTTGTAAGGAGAAAGCGATGCAATTAATCAAAATTATGGACGTGATAAAATGTGGAAAATTTTGAAGACCATATAGAGTTATAGTAGATTTTGTTTTCAATTAATAAAGCGATCGGTCATGGCTGGTCTGAAATCAGACTAGACTCTTTGGTAGCATTCAAAGTATCTAGAGTAGTTACTGGTGGGTTGAACTGGCAGAATTTGGTGGAGTAGTTATTGATGGGTTGAACTCGCAGAATTTGGTCCTTAGAGGATCACATAAAACCTAGAAGACCAACTTGGATAAAAGTGAAACCCTGGTAGTTTGAAGTGTATGGCATCTCACTTTAGCAAAATTGCTAGCCAAACTTGGTGTGTTCAAGATTGTAGGCATTGAAATGTGTTATTGATTGCAGTATTGCTAGTCTTGAGTCTTGAAATTGTCATCGTTTGCAAATGCATTGAAAACTTCAGCTACAATGTTGCTTTATATTATCCATTAGTTTCCCTTCAGATCTTTGTAGTCTATTTGTATGGAGCGGATCATTAAGCCATGAAAAATGGTAATTTGGATAAACATAAGATGCTTAATAAGTTATCGGTGGTTCTCCCTCTTGGATCGCTTTAGAACTAAGAAGTCCGATGCATACCGGCGAGCAGGAGAGGAATGAGCCCGAATCACCCGGAGATCAAGCCAACAATGAGTCCGATGAGTCGTGGATAACTTGAGCGGAACATGGGCGGAGTACGCAGAGGACTTGAGGGGAATATGACTGGTACTCACCCGGAGACAATGCAAAGGACTCGGTCGATGCGTTATTGGTCATGCGTGAATAGGCTATGGCGCACTGATAAAAATTTGAATGACTCCATGTTTTTGGATGATGTAGTCAGGTGGAGGTGAGGAGTGGGGCATGGCGCACAACTCCCTCCTCCTCATTGGTTCGTGAATATAAAGGGGAGGGGTTGTGACATGCCACCCCCTTCCTCCTTACATATTTTAGCATTTCTTTAAAACATGCCCTTCCCCTTACACATATCTTAAAGCCTTCTTCAAGCCATACATACGTTGACTAAGAGTTGGTGAGGTGGAGTGAGTGGGATACCACCCCCTTTTTTAATAAATTTTTAACTTTGAACTATTTTAAAATCAATTCCCCCTCTCATGAACTTTTACAAAAATTTCAACACACACATCATCTCTCTTTGAAACCGAACCAATGCATGACGATTTGATCTGAGTCCGCACACAACACATTGATGACATCGACACATGGTCTAAGTCCAGATATTGCAATGATCACTCACAATTTCTTACGACGAGGCTCGACTAGAGATCCCCCAACGTTCTGAGACTTACCTCAACCATCGACTCGCTAGCACCAGAGTTAATCACTTGATCTTCGTCGATACATATCGGATCAGTTCATGCCTTCTTCGCCAACACATACTGGAGCAGTTTGTGCCTTCCTTGCCGAAACATGAGTTCATGCTTTTCTTGCCAAAACATGGACAAGACCTTACCAAAATTCCTTTTGTATTTTCGCCATAACTTTTGACTGCAATGCATGTTTCACACATTCCTTATACCATTGGAAAGGTCTTTCGAAGATATACAACTTCATAGTTATATGATTTGAGAAATTCCTCACCAATAGTTCACATGTTTTAGGATTAATATATATCACATTGTCAACATCCCCAAAGAACACAACACCTCAACCAAGAGAAGAGGAACCAAGAACCAAACTCAGGGAAACATATATGAACTCTCAATTAGTTAATTTTTCAGTTCTATGTTTTCAAATTTGCGGGGTTGATAGTTTATTTTGAGGTTATTCTGTGATCACTCATCCACTTCATGTTGAATGGTGCCAGGTACCCATATTAAAGGAAGGTCATACTTAGCAACCCAGACATGCGATGTGTGAGGGAAGTAAACCACAAAGGCACACCTGCCACACATCAAGGAAATCCTTCTAGTGTGCAACGGTACCCTTGCAAATGCAATCTACAACTAATGACGATAGAGAAAAAACAACAACAATTGTCGTAGTAGTAAAGGAGTAGTGAAAGAGAATTGAACTCGAATGGCCAAACAAAAATTCCATATCCCATTATGGTTGAATATCAAAGTTGGAGGAAGAATCATTTTCCCATGTCCAAACTAGTCTTCATGGTGGGTGAGGTGCACTATGGATAGAATCTATGATGGCCCACCAACACTAAAAGACAAATTCGAATTGTAACTACATATTATACATTAAATTATAAACATTTATGTTGTCCTTGTTCTCTCATCATTAAGAAGGGGATATGGACAAAAGTTTATAAATGAAAGGTCATGGGGGGAAAGCGGAAGACCAAGAGTCAAGTTGAACTTCAATAAATATAGGGATTGTATCAAAGTCATGGGATTTTTTACTCTTGGAGCTTTCATGTACTATTACTAGAACTATTAATGAGGAGAAGCCAGTTTGGCCAAGATATTTTATAAAGAGCTATGATTATCATGTTGGACATATTGTGGACTATTCCTGTGTGTTTTGGCTTAGAACTTAGGTTGTGTAAGGATGTACTTCATGTTGTAGACTAATCTTATGTATGATGGTTGCATTCTTATTTCTTCTCTTTGGATAATATTTGTCTATATTCGTGGGCATAGAATCATAAATGACTTTTTAAATGCTAGAATATTCTTTGTTTGCAATTATTTATTCATATTCTTGTCTTTGCTCTATGTGAACTATTTCCTGGGTCATTGATAGGAGCATGGTTGGTTCTATGTTCTCCTTCTAGTTACCTTAGTTTTGTCCAGACACGTGCATCTTAGATTAGCAACATTTCATCCTTTAACTTAGAAACCTTTGTCGGTGGGTCGGGCTACAACGAATAAACCCAAAACCCAGAAATGGTTGATGGGCCAGAATCCGGATGGGTTCCCTATTCCAAACGGTGAGAGGTCTAATTGAGACTTCTCATCGGGGGTAACCCCTGCTGTTGACAAAGGGGATTTTTCCTGCATCAACATGTTCTTATGATTTCTTAATTGGCATGGATTGGTTGGAAAATCATCATGATGTCCTATATTGCTACAACAAGGAATTCACTTGTATGGATGAGGAAGGACAACAAAAGAAAGTTCAAGGGATTCCAAGGTCTATATCCATTAGAGAAATTTCATCCATGCAGTTGAAAAAGAGTTTCAGAAAAGGGTACCGGATTTATGTATCATGTATGGAAGAGGTATCCAAGGATAAAGTGCCAACTATTGAAGATCATTCATTCTTAAAAGAGTGTGAGGATGTAGTTGGGGAGGTACCAAGGTTGCTAGAAAAGAAGGACATTGATTTCTCCATTAATTTGGTGCTTGGAGTTGCCCCAGTGTCTAAGTCTTTTTATAGAATGGGCACACCATAGTTAAAGGAATTGTAGATGTAGTTGGATGAGTTATTGAAGAAGAGGTATTAATGCCCAAGAGTGTCACCTTAGGGTTCCCTAATGCTCTTCATGAAGAAGAATGATGGAACATTAAGGTTGTGTATATACTTTAGATAACTTAATAAGGTCATAATTATGAACATGTATACTTTGTTGAGGATTGATGATATTTTTGATCAGTTGAAGGGTGCAAGGATATTTTCCAAGATTGACCTAAGGTTATGCTATCATCAGATGAGGATCAAAGAGGAATATATCAACAAGATATCGTTTAGAACAAGATATGGACATTTTGAGTTTGTAGTGGTTCCATTTGGGTTATCAAATGTACCAACTATCTTTATGTTCCTAATGAATGTAGTGTTCATAGATTATCTAGAAAAACTTGTTATTGTTTTCTTGGATGACATGCTCATCTACTCCAAGAAAGATGAGGAGCATGAACAACATTTGAGGATGGTGCTATAGGTGTTGAAAGAGAACCAATTGTATGCTAATATAATAAAGTGCACTTTCTATCAAAGGCATGTCCATTATTTGGGACAAATTATTTCAGAAGAGGGAATAATAGTGGACACAAAGAAGATTGAGGCAATAAGGGGATGGACTAGACCAAATAATGTTACATAGGTTATATCATTCACGAGACTTGCAGGATATTACCAAATGTCCATTGAAGGATTTTCAAATATTGCACACCCAATGACGTCTTTTCAAAAGAAGGGTGTGAAGTTCAAATGGACTTCCAAATGTGAAGAAAGTTTTCAAAATTTGAATGATTTATTGACAAGTGCATCAATCTTGAA
Source organism: Picea engelmannii (assembly GCA_009831015.1). Lineage (NCBI taxonomy): Eukaryota > Viridiplantae > Streptophyta > Pinopsida > Pinales > Pinaceae > Picea > Picea engelmannii. The sequence goes on along the minus strand of ML826361.1, from coordinate 43,311 downwards.
GATTTATGATCCATATGAGGATTTGATAGTGTGCACCAATGCATGCAAGGAAGGGATTAGTGGAGTCCTTACACAAAATGGGCATGTGGTATATTATGAGTCAAGGAAGTTGAAAGAGAATGACAGGAACTATGCCACATGACTTAGAATTGGTAGCCATAGTTCATGCCTTAAACATGTGGAGGAATTATCTCATGGGAAAAACGTTTGAGCTAAGGACAGACCATGAGGTTCTGAAATACTTTTTTGAGCAACCAATATTGAATGCCAGACAATTAGATAGTTGGAATTCCTTAGTGAGTATGACTTCGATATCAAGCATATAAAAGACAAAGCAAATAAATTTGTTGATGCACTCAATAGGAGGGTGCATGAGATGCATGATACAATCATAAGTATTTACATATATGATTTAAAATACATAATTTGGGAGCTATAGATTTAGATCAACATTATTTCAAATAAAGGAAGCATTGCATCAAGCTAATTTAAAACATAAATTTATAGATTACAAACTAGAAGAGGATGATATTCTCTTTTACATGAACACAATTTATGTTCCAAATTACCAAGAGTTGAGAAATTTAGTGCTGAAACAAGTTCACAATGTATCCTATCTAGGCATCCAAGATATCAAAATAAAATTACAGCTATAATAGGCCAATACTTTTGGCCAGGGATGAAGAAAGATCTAGTTGGTTATATTGCTAGATGCATGAAATGTTAGAAGGTAAATGATGAGCATAGACATCCATTTGGATTGCTACAACCATTTCCCATTCCTGGGTGGAAATGGGAAATTGTTACCAATGATTTCATTACTATGCTACCAAAGAGAATGAAGCAACATGATTCCATCATGGTAGTGGTCGATAAAGTAACTAAGGATACCCATTTTATTCTTGTGAATCTAAATCACAAGGAAACCAAGATTGGATAGATTTACATGAAGGAAATTGCCAGACTACATGGTGTACCTAAGGAAATTGTCTCTAATAGAGATCCCAAGTTCACATAAAAATTATGGAAAGGGTTATTTAAAGGAGTTGGGACACATTTAAATTTTAGTACAATATATCACCTAGAGTCGGATGGGTAGGCATAGAGGATCAATAATGTGATTGAATATATATTGAGAATATATGTATTGGACAATCCTTCCAGGTGGGAATACTATACTCATCTAGTTGAATTTTATTATAATAATGGGTATCATGAATCTTTGAAGATGAGCCCATTTGAAGCGTTATATGGCAAGAGGCCTAACACACCTATGAGTTGGGATAATCGAGATGATAGAGCCATGATTGGTCTATAACTGCATAGGGAAATGGAAGAGCGAATGGTGAAAATAAAGAAGAATTTAAAGACTCGATAGGATAAGAAGAAAAGTTATGCGAAAAAAAGTAAAACACATAAAATATAGAGAGGGAAAGCATGTCTTCTCGAAAGTGAAGGATAAAAAGAGTACATTGATATTGTGAAGCTTCCCAAAAATGGTAGCAAGATATTGTGGACCATTTAAAATCCTAGAGAGGATTGGTCCTATTTCATACATGCTTTCACTTCCTACATCCATGTGTATTCATAACGTGTTTCATGTGTCTTTTCTTAAAAAGTATGTGTCTGATCCTAACCACATAATTGATTGGACTATGATCTAGGTGGAGCATGAGGGTGACTTCCAAGTCCAGCTAGTGCACATATTGGACAAGAAGGTCAAAGTGCTTAGGAAACAAGCCACCAGCTCGATAAAGGTCTAATGGAACCACTACAGTCCTAAATATGTTATGTGGGATCATGAGGATGCCATGTGGGAGTACTCACAATTTTTTGAATATTTTGAGAGACACTAATTATATATTTGTATATAGTACAGTGAGGAAAATGGAAAAATAAGGGGGAGGGGAGTGCAATACCCTATTTTTGGGATCCCTAAATTGTGTATGTTATGTACATATAGTTTATAGGCTAGTGAGCCGAGATGTTTGGGTTGGAGTGCCTATGTATGTTATGCCAAAGAGACTTTATGTTGAAAGGTTGGTGAGCCTAGAATTGTATATTGTAATCACACTCACACACATATTAATAAAATACGTAACGATTGCAGACCAAGTCAGAAAAATAGTATGGGGAGCTAGCACTCCACGAGATAGAAAGTGGGATAAGGGATTAAGGAAAGGGGCTAAGAAAAGGGGGATAAGCCAAATATATTAAATTAATCCTATGTCCTAATCCTAAGTTTGATGTCATGATTTTATCCTAAGTTTCCTAAGGAGGGGAAATGAGTTCCCAAGTGGTGGGAACATAGTTCTTTGAGTGCCTCTTGTAAAAAATATTGACATGCATATATAAAGTTTGGGATTAGTGAGAAATACATTAATTATGATCATTCTACCATTTTTTGAATGTTGTTTCTTTGGGATGTGGGGTGTGAACTAGTGATCCACTATAATCATGTTTCTTTGTGAACCTTGTGAATCCTAGGTGGGATTATGTTGCCAGTTCTCCTTGAGTTTCCTTGGGGAAGGTTGGATATCTAGAGGGATAATTTTATGGGATAGGTTTTCCTTAATGTGAGGTCTCAAGGGTATCTGGAGACTCCATGAGATCAATTAGAGCTCCTAGAGCCACAAATATGAGACTTTTTTGCCGACATATGCTAGAGCCCTGGAAGGGAAGTGGGATAGCCTAAGGGATTGTAATTTAGAGAAGGGGGTACACTTCCTTGGGTTATTCTTGTTGAGGAGGGTGAGATATTGTTGATTGGTGTTGTTGCTGGAGTTTGTTACCTTAGTCTAGTTTGAACTAATACTAACTATGAGACCTAGTTGGTTTCGATAACCTTTTCCCTAGTGGAGTCATAGCCCCAATTTTAGGGTGAATTTCTCTTGAGAGATCTAGAACAACAATGCCTATGAATGAGTGGAACATCTAAGGTATGAAGCCAGTTGGTGGAGTTTTATAAAAAGATACGTGTTATGCTTATATGTGTTTTCCATTTTTGTGTATAATGCAAATTTATATGTGTTTAATTCTGTTATGTTATGCGTGAGTATAGTTATGTGTTATTATAAGTTATGCATTGAATTGCATGATGTTAGGACTGCATAAGTGTATCATATGTAGGGAATACTATTATAGTTTGGTATCAGATCCATGTTTGGGCATAATTATGCATGGTATCAAAGAATTAATGGACCAGGTTTAAGGAATTTTAAAAATATAGTATGGACATAGTTAGAGTTGTGGTATCAGAGTTCAAACTAGAGGTTTGGGTCTATTACAATTTTGAAATTTCCTTGTGTCAGAGGTTAAATTGTAGTGACATATTCCCATAAGTAAGATTGGGGTGTGTTACAAACTGGTATTAGAGAAATTTTTGAATGTTACATCTCCTCTTACCAATTATATAGTTGAATGAGTTTCCCCTTCAATTGAAAGAGATAAAATATGCTCCTATCCAATTCTTCCATCATGGTGGTGAATCCTAGTGTTTTGCAAGTTCTTTTTCTAGATCATTTTCTTTCCACCTCCAATATCAATTTTCCTCTTGTATTTTCCTATTGAAGTCTCTCAACTCTCCCTTATTATTTCTCTTAAAGGCTTTTCCCATTGAAGTTGATTCAAGGTATCTGATGAACGTGATTTGATACAATACGATATGTAAATGGTAGGCCTATGGCCTATCTATTTTGTCAGCATGGATCCTCTGTGGATTATTTTGATATATGTGCTTGAATGAGTACCCCTGTTAATATTTGGATGAAGGCTTCTGCACAATATTTGGGTGCAATTCCAAATTCACTATGCACTTAGTATTTCATTTGAATGTGCCAAAAAATGCACTCCATTTCCTTTTTTTAATTGTGCATACCTAACGCTCTAAACAAAACACTTTTCTATATAATAAACTTTCGAAGGCTGGTAGATGCAAGACTTTGTCAATATATTCAAATCTATTATGGGAGTGCCAATTCTCTTCCCTTTCACAAAATTAAGGACAAATATCGATGAATAGGATTTGGAGACACTAGATTGATTGTGTTTAGAAGTGAATGGTTTGCAATTTATTTTTTTAATTGCCCACAATTCAATCAAAATACCAAAAAATCCAGCAAGAGTAAAAAACAGGTGGTTGTAGGTGTCTACAACATTTAATGGTTTAACTATAGAAGAGTCGATGGTATGAATGCTCTAGGTTGAATGTTTCTCAATAAATAAATCAATGAATTATCTAGAGTGCCAACAAATCACCTCTTGGGTTGTATCTCACTGATCCAAATCGTGTTGATAAACTATAATGGCATAGATAACCTAGTATGCCTATTAAATTATCATGTAACATATGTTGGATTTCTCTACGTTACGGGAGATGGATAGTCACACAAATGGGTAAGTATTGTAGTTTGTAAATAAAGGCCCATATCTCTGAACTACACACACACATACACATGTCATTAAATCAACCCAATGATCCCATTTGCAAGGGAATAAATGTTGGCTCTATGCATTTTTGTCTTGGGGGTGCATAATAAGCCAAGGGTTGATGGGAAATTCACACAAATGACACTAGAGATGTATTCAAGAGGGGTTTATTACTATTAAATGATCAATTATTAATGAAATGAGTGGGAATCAAAATGCAATAATCCAATGATTCATCTCTAGATGTAGCAAATAATTACATTACCCAAACCATTTGACCATTCAACATTATGCTAATCAATCCTATGCAGAACTGTAAAGTGGATTACATATAGGAAACTAAAACATTATCACACAATGGAAATGTATATTTTACTCTAGAAACCCACACAAGAAAAACTAGAACTAGTGGGGATTCATTATACTTGGGGAATTCATTAAAAAGGGGTGAGCTATGCATGCTCAAATTCTCATGCATTATTACTCAATGGTAAACAAAAATTACAGATAGTCATGGCTAAGAGATGCCTTCACTTATTGCGGATAGTATCCTTGACTCCTTCGTCTACTAATCTTCAAGAAGGCTACACTCTTTGAGTTCTCATCTTTGTCGTTCAAGCTTCCCAAGTTTTATTTGCATCTCTCATTGATGTCCTTCTTCAATATAACCTTCATTTTTAATGGGCCGCCTTTGGAAGGCCAACCATCACAATGGTTCATTTCAACTTCCAAGGACAATTTCTCAACTAAGAAAATAATTACATGCTTAGTAAAAATTTACAAGAGGTTTGGCAATGATCCAATTCGGATCACTTTAGGTTGGTTCTGTAATATACCAGATATAAAATGTATGCAGAACAGAAATAAAATGCTAGTAATGGTAGAATAACAACAATATAACCAGAGCATTCACCACAATAACACTGAAATGATATAAGAATAACAACAGAAATAGCACTTGAATATGAAAGTAATGTTCACAGGCCTCTTCGAGGGGGCAACCTCTAGTTGAGCAGAGCTCTCTTACAATAATATCCAAGCTAGGGTTCTCATACCCTCGACTCCTATTTATACTAAAAAAAAGCATATAGAGGAAGATCCTTCTAGAAGCGGAAGCTTCTATTAGGTCTTCTTACATCCGCCTTATTCTATTTTATTGAAAGGCCTTATTAATATTGACCTTTATTACATATGAATATATTGTTCTACCTATGTGCGGGTTAGGACCCTAACATGTACGCCCCCTTAAAAACAACCTTGTCCTCAAGGCTTGAGATGAGGAAATTGATGTAGAATGGCAGTTGGTTCCCAAGTGGCGTCTGCTGGAGTTGTATATTTCCACTAGACGATCACTTCCTTGATGGTTCTCTGACGTAGGCGACACTCACACTGGTCCAAAATGGCTTCTGGTTGTAGCCAAATGGATCCTTCTTCAACTAACTCTGGAAGGTTGGTTTGAATTTGGCACTTAGCTCCAATCACCTTCTTTAAGCATGAAACATGAAAAACATGATGTAGCTTCGAATGGTTGGGCAACACTAACTGATAGGCGACTTGTCCCACACGCTTGAGCATGGTATAAGGACCATAAAATCTGGGCGCAAGCTTCTGACAATGCTCGGCCTTGAGGGAAGTTTGCTTGTAAGGTTGCAGTCGAAGAAACACCTAATCCCCTTCTCCAAATTGATGTTCAGAGCAACCTTGATCTGCTTGTTGCTTCATGTGATTTTGTGCCATGACCAAATTCTCTTTGAGGGTACGGAGAATAGCCTCTCAAGCTATAAGTGTTAGGTCAACTGCCTGGACCTTCGAGGCACCCGGTAAGTATGAGAGAACTGAAGATGGCTTCTATCCATATACCGCTTCAAAAGGAGTCATGCATGTAGTTGTATGGTATGAAGTGTTGTACCACCATTCAACTAGGGGTAACCATTGAGCCCACTAATTTTGCTTTTCCGAGGAAAAACACCTCAAATATGTTTCCAAACACTTGTTGACAACTTCCGTTTGGCCATCAGTCAAGGGATGATAAGCTGTGCTGAGATGCAATTCTGTGCCTTGTATCTTGAACAGTTCTTGCCAAAAATTGCTTGTGAAAGTTGGGTCGCGATCAGAAACAATAGAGTGTGGCATGCCATGAAGCTTGAAGAACTAATCCATGAATATTTGAGTCACCGTGGATGCTATAAACGGGTGTTGAAGGGCATAGAAATGAGCATACCTGGAAAGGCGATCAACAACCACCATGATGACGGATTTATTTCCCGATTTGGGTAAGTCAGTAATAAAATCCATAGAGATATCCTTCCAAATAGCAGGTGGAATCGGGAGCGGTTGTAGTGTGCTCGACAATTTGACTGTTTCTCCCTTGTTGCGTTGACACACGTCACATTCAACTAAAAAATTACGAATGTCTTGTTTCATACCATCCCATAAAAGGGAACGTTTGACCCTGTCATAGGTTTTGGTGAACCCGGAGTGCCCTGTTGTGGGTGTAGCATGAAGCTCATAAAGTACCGTGAATTTAAGCTTTGATTGTTTACTTAAATACAAATGGCCTTTGTATCTAAGTTCCTCATGGAGCCAAGAGTACCCTGGGGAAGCTGGAGCATTGGACTGCAATTGTTGGATCAACTGTGAACTTTTGGGATCTTGTAGCCATTCCTGGCGAACGGCTTGGAGCCAATCTGGTACAATGAATGAAAGAGAAAAAAGGGATCCTTCATCTTCATATTTTTGGGAAAGTGCATTTGCAACCACATTGTCGTTGCCTTTCTTATAAATGATCTCATAATCATATCCAAAGAGTTTAGTCACCCATTTTTGTTGTTTTGGGGAGGAAATGCGTTGTTCCAGAAAATACTTGAGGCTTTGATGGTCTGTCTTAATTTGGAACCATTGCCCCAATAGATAAGGATGCCACAGATCCACGACATGCAGAATAGCCAACATTTCCTTTTCATAGATGGATTTTCCTATATTTCTTTCAGATAGTTGCTTGCTGGTAAAGGCCAAAGTTCGACCCTCTTGCATAAGGACAACACCAATTCCTTTCCCTGATGCATCACATTCCAACACAAAGGTCTTTGTGAAATCGAGAAGGGAGAGGACTGGAGTGGTGCACATGGCCATCTTCAAGGTTTGAAAAGCTTGAGCAGTGGCTAGAGTCCAAGTGAAAGAGTTCTTTTTGAGGAGAGCAGTGAGAGGTGTTGCAATCTTCCCATAATTCTTAACAAACTTGCGATAATACCCTGTTAAGCCTAGAAATCCATGTAAGCTCTTAAGATTCTTTGGGTGAGGCCAGTCTTGCATAGCTTCAATCTTTTTAGGATCCACCCTGACGCCATCTTTGCCAACCAAATGACCCAAGTATTCTACTTATGAGGCGCCAAAAGCACATTTAGACTGTTTCAGGAAAAGTTGGTGCTGAGAGAGTAGATGGAGAACTCGATCCACATGAGCAAGATGGTCTGTCCAGTTTTTTCTATAGATGAGGATATCATCAAAGAAAACTAAGACAAAATGGCGGAGAAAAGGATGGAAGACATGATTCATGAGGCTTTGGAAGGTGGAGGGGGCATTACACAAGACAAAGGGCATGACCAAAAACTCATAGTGGCCC
>ML826361.1:0-19955 GCA_009831015.1 Picea engelmannii | reverse complement strand
ATGCAAAATAAATAACTCTAAAATAAAATATTAAAGCTACTTATAGTGATTCACTTTTATACTTGAAGTGAAATACACTTTACAATTTTAGCATGAACTTTTTCAAAAAAGGTAACAAAAGAGAGACTTGAACTCAAGACCTCTTACTTAATAAGGCAACTTTCAACCAAATGATCTAGCAACACATATTGTAATGTTCAGAAGGAGGATTGTTGTTGTTGTTGTTATTGGAGAGCGTGCTAAAAAAAACTATTTTCACAGAAGAAAAAAATTTCGCTTCTCGATGACAACAAGGGTTAGATCTCGGTTAGCTTACCCGGAAGATGCACCTTTTCCTATCTATTTCTGATTTTTCGAGATCGCACAGGACACGGGGGAAAAATCATATGCAGATCTAAAAGAGTAGCAACCTGGAAATAAATAAAACAAAACCAAAATAAAACCAAAATACTACTCTGAAAAAATTTTAAAAAATGCATATTCAAGTTTTATACCTCTGGATCTGACTGTAATGGCCGTATCTTGGGAAAACAAAAACCTTTTCGAGTGAAACAAAAAGTGTTCATGACTGAAACGAGCGCTCCAGACGCAATGGAATAGTCCTCTCAGACCATAAATGTGTGGAAATGACAAAAAGTGGAGATGAGGCAACTCAACTTCACGATTTCGATCTTCAACATGAGCGGGTCTTCAAACAGGTTCTGATACCATTTTCGACAACACACGTATTCCAACAGAGGATGAACACCTTCAGTAACCACTCACATAACCATATCAAATATCAACACACTGATGTTTTCACGTGGTAAAACCCTTACGGGGAAACATCCACGATCCCAACCAACGCGACCACTTGGAGCAGTTTATTAATGCAAAGAAAAAGATTACAGAGAGATTTTACAAGGGAGTTTCTCATAATCGATCATCGTAAAATGACCCTCCATGATCTTTAAATAGAGATCATGGACCAATCATGTGTTAAGCCACAGATCAATGGTTGTTAAGATCGAGGAGAGTATGAACTGTCAGATCACTCTATATCGAGAACATATCGTGACTGTTAGATTTCCTAACTACAAATGCATACTAAAGAAACACACTAGAAAACCCACTTTTACCTAACGACACAATAGACCAAGTAGATCTTACTAACTCCTAAGTGTCTAAATATCCTAACAGTTTCATATGCTCCTTCCTTATTTAAGTATGAGTCTTCCATGACCAATTCTAGATTCTATGGGAGTTGATGGATTTTGTCTTTTTCCATTAGATTTCCACAATTAGACTTAATATATTGCACTTGGTTAGAGGCTCCATACTTCTCACCTTTAGACAAGTTGACCACCATATTTATGATCATATTAAAATCTGCCTCCACCACATTTATCTGGAATTTCCACTGCATGAGGGTTTATATTATTGTGGAAATTTGGGAGGTGGCATTACTATCTTGTTCACAAATTTTCTCATCGCCCATAAGAATTGAGTTGTGGTTACCTTGTATTTCTTCCTCATGCATCTGCAAATATCACCTTATCTCTTGGAGTTCACTGTAATCCATTTGGACAGAACAACAAACCAATTCGAAAATCTAAATCTAAATGTCATTGTATGCTTCACTGTCAATCTTTATCATAGTAACCAGATCACAAGTAATATAGGGTAGGAGAAAAAATGATGGGGAGCATCGCTTCACATAATTTGAACTTCCAAAAGGATTTATTTCCTTACAATGGGCCATGTGCCATATTAAATGTGAATTAAAATCCTTGTCCTCTATCATATTAAGGTATATGTTAGGAGTAATTCTTTCCATTTATAATGATGTCCCCCTTTTTTATCAAAGAGGCGTGAATTGCATACCTATTTTCTAAAAGATTGTTTTCCATCATCACTTGGTAATATTGGATTTTAGAGAATGGTTTTGTGGTGCTATTAATTCTTTCTATCATCAATGGCAACATGAAATCCATAGGAGTAGTTTTCAACACCATATGATTGATGATGTTTTTGGAATCACCAATCACGATCATACTTCATATATGGAGAGAAGAGGCAATTCTAATTGCTTGTAGAAGAGCATAGGATTCAACCTGGTTGTTATTGGAGGTACCCAAACCCTTGGCAAATGCATATTCAATTGTTCCTTCAGGGTTTATGATAACCCCTCCTGCACCTGCCACTCCATGATTTTTTTTTGAGGAACCATAAAAAAATGAAATAAGAATTGTGATATGATTTCCACCTTTGGAAACCATGGGGATATTCAAGACTAGTTTTCCCATATTGATGCCTTGTATAGGGAACCTTTATATTGAATAAACCATACCATTTTTCTTCATCCCTATCAATATTATGTTGGTTCAAAAAATATATTCTTTTAGAGATTAAGTGTTCCATTAGCAAATCCATAGCTTTGACTTCCACTCAGGTTGGGATGTTTCCTACTTGAATATGGCTTGATTTCGGGCTAACCATATTTTTCAACAAATATATTTGGGTAGTTCCAACTAGATCCATTTGTAAATTTATTATTTTTGAAGCTTCCCATGTATAGGCTACTCCATTTATCAAATAAAACCTTCTAGGAATCCGACTTTCTAATTCTATGATCTATTCCATGAAAAACCAAGAACCACACTTTATTTGTAAAATGACATTCAATGAATTTATGAAATTTTGATTTTGCCTGAGAGTGGAAAAGAGCACACCTAGAAGGTCCTTGCATCCCTCTCTTAAGAAAATTCTCCACTGTCAACATGTTTCCATGCACAAGAGTCCAACAAAAGTTGTTGATTTTTGGAAGGTTATCTAGATGTTAAATCTTATTTCATATCAAAGATCTTTGTGAGAGGGAAATTTTTTGCAATTCTTATTCATATCCAAGCTTAACACTATGATTAACCAACTCCCATCCTTTATGGTCAACTGTGTTAACCTATCTTGGAGCACAACCTTTACGAAGAGCCACAAAAGAAAATACTAGAGGGACTAAATGAGAAGGGGGGAGCTAAAGTCCCATCCTAGCCAAAAATCAAATGATCTAGACCAATAAAGTATGCCAAAGAGAGATTTTTTATTAAGATTATCCAACCAAATATTAAGAGGGTGATGATATTGGTAGATTTCCAATGGCCACTTTCCCATAATGTTATCATGCCACAATTTTGTTGACTTCCCATTGCTAGGGATCCAAGTTAAACCCTTATGAATTATTGGCGTAGTAGCCTTAAGTAAATTCCAGATGGGGGGGCTACCTATGTTCTTAGGAATGTTATCTAGACATGTTTGTCTCTCACCAACAAAATACTTTTTATGTAATATTTTTTTCCACCACTCATATTTGCTAGAAATTATTATCCACAAAAATTTTGCCTCTAGGGATAGATTCATCAAAGTGGGATCTCTTATTCCAAGGCCACCATTACACTTTGGAGCTCAGATAATTGACCAATTCACCAAATAAAACCTTTTGGATTTTGATTTCCCCCCTTTCCATTAAAACCTCCTTAACTCTTGAGTGATTTGTTGAGTTACCTTTGTTGGAGCAAGGAGTGTTGAATATTGAAAAATGGGTAGTCATAAAGAATATACTTAATAAGAAATAATGAACCAGTTGGGTTCAACCACCAAGCCCCCCATTGATTAAATTTGGACTTGATTTTGATTAGTACTTTCTGCCACATTCGAGAGAAGGAGGAGGACACACATACTTGCATTCCAAGATATCTAAAGGAAATCCATACTTCTTGATGAGGAAATGAAATAATTCTGGAGATCACATGCAACAAACCCCTGCTTACATTTTAGGCATAGATTTAACTTTTGTTGTGATCAATATTCTCTCTAGAGACTTTAATAAAGATATCCAGAACTTTTTTGAATTTTCTTGCCATGATGGAGGAGGCACCCCTCAACAACAATGTATCATCATTAGATTGTAATTGATCAATATTATAAACTCCTCTCAAAACATTAATTCCATACAAATTTACACTATGCCATTTAGATTCAATATTTATACTTAAAGAATCATCCATTATGATGCGGAGCATGGGAGATAAAGGATAGCCTGACATAGTCCTCTACTTTCTTTGAAAAAATTAGTGGATATCCTAACTGATAAAAGCATGGAAAAAAATTGATCCAGATTATTTTCGGAATGAAATGAAAGTAGAGATATTATAATGAAATACACATAAAAATTGCCAGAAACAGAAAAATGCAAAAATACACGATTTCTATTAATGAAAGAAATGTGCAGAGACTGGGGTGGCCCACCAATATTTTGAATCTGAATCTTGGTGAGTTGCATGCCTTGTTGTAGAAGTTGCGCTGCTTGGCCTGTGGAAGGTTGTCACGAACTTGTTGTTGGTGGGATTGAATATGTTCCACCAACCTGTTGTCTCTGGGCTCGACGAGGCATTGTGTAGGCACCATCGTAGGTGAAGAAACAATTTCTTCTTTCTCTTCTCCAATCTTCTTTTGTTGGATAGAAGGTGTTGAGGTTGCAGTGGTTGCAGTGGCCTTATGTGCATCCTTTGAACATAATGTGAAGAGGATGAATTTTTCAATATGAGAGATTACCTTGCGACATTGTTTTGGTGGAACAATAGTCAAAACTAACTCTGGTATCATGTAGAGATGACCCCCCAAAGTAATAATGACACTACGAGGTCGAGACTCATAAACAACATGACATTTCCACATATATGGTTGGCTCAAAACAACATCACAGACATAAAGAGGGGAAACATCACACATTACCTCATCCTTGAAGGGATGGATGCCATAGGGTAGGCGACACTGCTGACTGACACAGAGATATCGTCCTTGGTGAAGCCACCCGATGTTGTATGGTTGTGGGTGTGGTGTCGACAACCACAATTGTTTTATGACCTAAGTTGAGATGAGGTTCTTCTGACTGCCGCTATCAATAATGAAATGAAATGTGGTCCCATTCACCCTGATCTAGGTGTATATTTGTGGCCACCCACTTGTTCCAAATCCCAACTACCTCATCTTGATAGTTTTTAGTTCAACACATTTCTCTGTAACGGGAACATTTCTTTTTAATTGTGGGTTATGCACTTCCGGGTCTATTCTAAATCCCTACACAACATCCTAGTGGATATTGGTGGCCGTCCACCTATTCCAACTGTCTTATTTTGGAAGTTTTCAGGTCAGTACATCTTTCTGTATTTCCAGGGCCGTTTTGGGGCCCTAAAAAATGTTTTCTTGTCTTGCCATAGTCAAACTATATACGTAGTCAAATTTTGATGGCATAATGCACATTTCTCGAAAACACCTTTCCAATGGGCTATCACACGCCTAAAACAAAGATCGTATGCAAAAGTTACGACCCTAGGAAGTTAATGTACTAACTTACCCCAATCGGGCCCACATGACTTTTGGTGCTTCATCTCCCAGGGTTAGGTTTTTGGATGTCTAGGGTTTTGGCATTCATGTTTATCAAAAAAATAACTTCAGAGACTCATTGTACTCATCTTCTTGTGAATGAGCATAGTCTTCACATCTCTTCTCAGAGATAAAGCTGCCACCATTCTAGCGAGTCTTGCACTTTGTATTTTTTACAGTCTCTGTACATTTCTTTCATTAATAGAAATCATGTATTGTTGTATTTCTCTGTTTCTAGCAAATTTTATGTGTATTTAATTATAACATCTCTGTTTTCAATTCATTCTAAAAATAATCCAGATCACACCCACATGTTCATGTTGCTATCGGAAGGTGTTGAAGGATGTGGGAAAAATTCTCCATCATTTCATCCCTTTGTCGCACGAGAGCTTGCTCAAGAAACATGTTAATATAATATTTTTCTCCACCATTTTTATTTTCTTCCGCCATAGAGGGTTTCTTGGGTGTTTAAGAGCGATTTTCCTCAAGAGAGACGCTCGAGACCCAACTTGCTATACTCATACCTCGTCGGGGACATGCATTGAAAAACAATCAAGAGCGACATGCTCTGATACCACTAATTTAGATTATTTTCATAATGAAATGAAAGTAGAGATATTGAAATGAAATACACATGAAAATTTCCAGAAATAGAGAAATACAACAATACATGATTTCTATTAATGAAAGAAATGTACAGAGACTGTAAAAAATACAAAGTGCAAGACTCACTAGAATGGCGGTAGCTTTATCTATGAGAAGAGATGTGATGACTATGATCATTCACAAGAAGATGAGTACAATGAGGCTCTGAAGTTATTTTTTTGATAAACATGAATTCTAAAACCATAGACATCCAAAAACCTAACCCTAGGAGATGAAGCACCAAAAGTCATGTGGGCCTCGTTGGGGTAAGTTAGTACATCAACTTCTCGGGGCCGTAACTTTTGCATATGATCTCTGTTTTAGGTGTGTGATAACTCGTTGGAAACATATTTTCGAGAACTATGTATTATGATGTCAAACTCTGACTCTGTCTATAATTTGACTGTGTCAAACCAAGAAAACATTGTTTAGGACCCCAAAACGGCCCTGGAAGTACATAAAGATGTACTGACATGAAAAATTCCAAAATAAGCCAGTTGGAATAGGTGGGCGGCCACCAATATCCACCTGGATGCTATGTAGGGTTTTAGGACAACCCCAGAAGTGTAGAACCCACAATTACAAATAAATTTCCCCATTACAGAGAAACATGTTGAACTAAAAACTGTCAAGATGAGCAAGTTGGAATTTGGAACAGGCGGGTGGCCACCAATATCCACCTAGATCAGTCCTCCTCCCTTAGGAAGCAATGGTCACCATTGAGTTGAGTGCCCATGGAAGAGTTGAAAGTGTTTTTTGTATCTGAGTCTTGGTGAGCTACATGCCTTGTTGGATAAGTTGCGTTGCTTGGTCTATGGAAGGATGTCATGAACATGTTGCTGGCGGGGTTGAATCTGTTCCACCAACTTGTTGTATCTAGGCTTGATGGGGCATTGTGTATGAACCATCATAGGTGAAGAAACAATATCTTCTTTATGTTCTACAATCTACTTATGTTGGATAGAAGGTGTTGAGGTTGCAGTGGTTGCAGTGGCCTTCTGTGCATCCTTTGAACAGACTGTGAAGAGGATGAATTTTACAGTATGAGAGATTACCTTACTACACTCTTTTGGTGGAACAATAGTCAGAACTACCTCTGGTATCTTGTAGATATGACTCCCCAGACTAATAATGACACTACGGGGTCGATAATCATAAACAACATGACATTTCCATTTATATGGTTGGACCAAAACAACATCACAGACATCAAGAGGGGAAACATCACACACTACCTCATCCTTCAAGGGTTGGATGCCACAGGACAGGCGACATTGCTGGTTGACATGGAGATCGCATCCCTGGTGAAGCCACCCGATGTTGTATGGCTACAGGTGTGGTGTTGTCGACAACCCCAACTGTTTGACGACCTCAACTGAGATGAGGCTCTTTTGGTTGCCACTATCAACAATGAAATGCAATGGATTCCCCTTCACCCACATATCTGAATGGAATAGGTGCTCCCCCTCTTCAGGATTTACTGGTTCAATTGTTGCAGTCGTGACAATAGTAGTGGGGTCTTTGTCGATGATTTGTCTGTTTTCAATATTTTCTGGATCAGATTCTAAATCAGGGTTCGACTCCTTGTCTTTGACCTTGGCAACCAATGACTATTTCGAGTGACATTCATCGGTTTTGTGCCAGGGGATTTTGTGGAAGTCGCACCAATTCCTAGTGTCATTATTTGTCTTTCCTCTACCCTCTGTTTCCTGTGTCTTGGAATGGTTGTCGGGAGGATGTTGGTTAGGGTCGTCTTTACCATGATTTAGTTGTTGCGTATTTGCAGACCCGACCTCCCAGTTGTTCTGGTTCCTAAATTTCTGCTTGATTTTGACAACATATTGATAGGCAACTCCCAATGATGAGATATTTAGGAAATCCATTTCGGTTAGGATGTAGCTATGCGGATCCCCACAGTATTTCAAAAACATATTCTGCTCGGAGTATTTGATACCCAGCTTGGTGTGTAAGGTATGGAAAGTATTTGTGAACTCCAACACTATTTGTCTCTTCTCTTGCCGCAATTTGGTCCATCTCATGTACTGGTCTTCATAGTTATCAACAAGGTAGTATTGTTCCTTGACCGCTTCCACAAAAAAATCCCAAGTGGGATCGACCCCATATATTCCAGATTCCTCTGTGGAAATTTGATCCTAGTAAGTTTCCCACCAATTTTTGACATGGGTGAGAGCCTTGAGGAGTGCGAAGGTGATTTTTTCCCTGTCAAAAAAATTGTGAACAAAGAAATAAACTTGTAGCAGATTTAACCATTTTTCTAAGGCATCGACATATATCTGACCTTCAAATACTGGAATATCAAAATTAATTTGTACCTTGAAGGGAAAAGTTCCTCCAAAGAGGCCTCTTGATGAATATGCTCATGTTGCTATCGACAGACATTGAAGGATGTGGGAAAAATTCTCCATCATTTTATCCCGTTGTCACACGAGAGATTGCTCAAGCAACAGGTTAATAGAATCTTCTGCTCCACCATTTTTATTTTCTTCCACCATAGAGGGTTTCTTTGGCGTGCGAGAGCGATTGTACTCAAGACAGAGAAGCTCAAGACCCAACTTGCTATAATCAAACCTCATCAAGGAAATGCACTAAAAAATGATCAAGAGTAGCCTGCTCTGATACCATTGATCTAAATTATTTTCAGAATGAAATGAAAGTAGGGATATTACAATGGAATACACATAAAAATTCCCAGAAACAGAGAAATACATTAATACATGATTTCTATTAATGAAATAAATGTACATATACTGTAAAAAATACAGAGTGCAAGACTCGCTAGAATGGTGGAAACTTTATCTCTGAGAAGAGATGCGATGACTACGCTCATTCACAAGAATATGAGTACAATGAGGCTCTGAAGGAAGTTTTATGATAAACATGAATTCCAAAACCCTAGACATCCAGACACCTAACCCTAGGAGATGAAGCACCAAAATTCATGCGGGCCCTGTTGGGGTAAGTTAGTACATCAACTTCCTGAGGTCGTAACGTTTGCATACGATCTCCATTTTAGGCGTGTAGTAGCCCGTTGGAAAGGCATTTTTGAGAAATACGCATTATGCTATCAAAATATTACTTCGTCTACAATTTGAATATGAAAAGCCAAGAAAACATCGTTTATGGCCCCAAAATGGCCTTCGAAGTACATAAAGATGTACTGACATAAAAAATTCCAAAATAAGCCAGTTGGAATAGGTGGGCAGCCACCAATATCCACCTGGATGATGTGTAGGATTTCAGGACAACCCCGGAAGTGCAGAAACCACAATTACAAAGAAATGTCCCCATTACAGAGAAATGTGTTGAACTATAAACTGTCAAGATGAGCCAGATAGAATTTGGAATAGGTGGGTGGCCACCAATATCCACTTGGATCAAAACCAAATTTTTGGAGAACATAAAAAAGAAAGGAATGTCTAACACAATAAAAAGAATTAGCCATATCAATTTTGATAATCATACCTTTATCTCCATTGGTGTAGCTAGAATAGATTACCTCTTGAACCATTGGAATATTGTTCACAATATGCATTTTCTCTATAAAACCTCCCTAGTTCTTAGATATAATTTTTGGAAGAAACTTTTATAGCCTATTGGAAATAATTTTGGTCATGAATTTGTAGGAGGCATTACACAATGAACTTGGATGAAATATGGAAAAGGAGGAGGGGTTATCTTCCTTCAGAATGAGGGTAAGAAAGGACGAATTTGGTCCTCCCCCAATTTGGTTTGACCTATGCACATATTGTATCATATGGATGAATTCAAACTTGATAATGTTTCAACACTCCCTGGAAATGTGGATTGTATATCCATCCAGGATGGGGGCTCTATCTAAAGCTAGATCCCAGATTGGATTCATATCCTCTTCCTATGCTATTTTATGCATAAGGAATTCATTCTCTCTTTGATTAATTAGAGACATAATGCTTTCTAGCGTGAGAGTTATTTCCTTCGAATGAGATCCATCCTTTTCTATATATAAATATACAAAATGTGAAAACACTATTGTCTTTATCTCAATGAAAAAGGTTAGAACCAAACCATCCTCCTTAGTGATTTCATTGACTTTGTTTTTCCATAGTCTAGCTCTTGTATGCTTGCGGAAAAATTTAGTGTTTCTATCCCCTATATTTAACCAAAGAGTATGGGACTTCAATCACCACTTTCCCTCCTTCAATATGAGAGCCTTGTGGTAATCCTAAAAATCTTATTTCTCTTCTCCTACCAACTCTGTGGTAATATGCTCCTTTTACATTATTTCTTGAATTGAACCTAGTTTTCACCGAATTCCTTTAGATTTTGTTCTAGGGAAGAATAATTACAATTGCTCCATTCCTTAAGAGTTGATTTGGTCACTTTGAGCTTATGTTCCCAAATGAAAACAAGGGAATCAACCAACCAATTTCTCCAAGCCTTAGAAATTGTGTCAAAAGTGGATTTTTCCTATAGCCATAAAGGATTGAATTTGAAAAGATTAGGTTCTTAGTCAAGGATTTCCATAGTTGAAAAAGAAATAGCTTTGTGATCAGAGGTGACCCATGAAAGAATTTTGAAAGAAATTGATCAATTACTATCTAAGAAATAACTTTGTACCAAAAAATGATCCAACTACACTACTATATGTCCTGGACTAAGTATTTTATTTGTCCAAGCATATCTTCCCTTGGTTTCAAATATACTAGATCACAATAGGAGATTAAGTCTTCTATCCTCTCCTTGATAGGATCCCCGACAATGATCCCTCCCATTTTTTCTTTTTGAATGAGTTGTAATAAAATCTCCTTCCACTACGTTGTTGCTCCAATATTTAGTGCATTTAAATATGATAAAGTGTCCCAACACACTATTTTTTCATTGTATACATTAGGCATATACACAATCACAAGATGAAAATTTTAGTTAGGCTAATAAAATCTTATAGTTTTTTGAAGTCTTAAATTACAATCTTGTTTGATTGTTGGATTACATTAGTGTAGTATGCTATCATGGATGATGAATTCATTGTAAATGTAATCATTGAGTATGATGTATTAATCACGCATTTACTTTTTCTCTTTTAGTTGACCTAGCATTATATTGAAAGTTATTGAGTGACAATTATTTTGTATTGTGAACACTATATATGGTAACTTTTTCTAATTGCAACACCACATATGGTATTAGGGTGTCATGGTATAAACCCACTTTTAACACGAAACATTGTACATAGTGTGAAAATGAATGAAACTTCAGGCCTCTAAAACTTAAGCCTCAAATATTCATTTTCAATTCGATCATTAAAATATATTAATTAATAAAGTTTCAATATATAAACCTATCTTCGACATAAAACATTATAACTAGTGTGAAAATGAATGACACTTGGCACCTCTAAAACCTAAGCCTCGAAAAATCATATGAATAATATGTCCCAACTATCTTTATTTAATAATAACTTATTTTTTATAAAATATTTATAAAAAAAATTACAACTCTTTATACCATTAAAGACCTGTGATAATAATCCAAAATAAACTTGAACCCAAAACACATACCATTCAATTTTAATCTAGTCAATCTTGACAATTTATTTGTCATCCCATCTATTAATCATCATATCGTTCATCTGTCCATCCCTGATGTCCAATTGTCAATGTTCTTCTTCATTGCTTTTACCCGTGTTGCATGTTGCCCATTGATAGCTCAAACTTTAGAAGTTGTAAAGTTGTTGTGTGTGAGCTTATCTCGAACTTGATGGAAGCCAACTAAAATATTTTTGTGAAAGCACAACCCATTGTTGCAGCTATGTGTTATCTTGAAAGTTTTCTTATGACAATTATTTTTAAGTTTGAATGTTAACTCATTCCATATGATAATGAATTTTTTCCATTAGTTAAATAATAATTTTATTATAAAGATTTATAATTTGACATAAGTCAACTTGGATGTTTTTGTGAGCTTATGATAGTGATGCGTTGTGCAAAGTGTTTTCTTATGGCAATTATTTTCAAGTTTATGTGTTAACTCATTTTTTGGATTAATGAAAAACTATTATTATTTTAGATTTATAATAAAAAATATGATACTTACTAAATTGAAAAGTTAAAAAAGTTAAAAAGAGTAAATGGTTTTTATTAATAATAATTAAATATTAATAATAATTTAGTCATATTAACTATTTTATTAACTATTTTTTTAATGTAAAAAATAATTTGTTTGAATGTAAAGAATGATCGTAACAAATTCCAAAATTTATCTCAACTGATAAATGCTTTCTTGCTAAAGAGATTTAGTTTAATTAGGCATGAACTTGTATTTAAAATAATAGTTCTTAAATTTTAACACAATAGAATCCCAACAAATGGAAGACATTTTCCCCAACTCCAATATTTAGAAAAACATATAATTCATAAAATACATTTTTCCCAACTCAAAATATTTGGAAGAATAGTTTTTAAGTACAATATTGTAATGCAAATTCAGACCAAAACCTTTAACTAAACAAATCTTTAATTGTTTTAAAATCATAATATAAGACTTATACAATAATTGAAAGAGTATATGAATGTTGTATGCAATGGATCTCATTACTTAAGAAGCAATCAATAATATTGACAAAAATATAAAATATAACTAATGGAATGCTTAAATAGGAACATAACAAATGGTATGGTATTGCAAATTGAGAATGAAATGGAATTTAACATTAATATATTACTAAAGCACAAAATAACTTGAAACCAAATTAATCTATAATAATTAAAACTCACAATATAATTGGTTGTTTTGTTATCTAATTAGGGGCAATTGTCTATCTCTCCCTGCAAATACATTAAGAGAAATTTTGATATATACAATATTTAATTGCATAGCCTAAAATCTCATACTTCATATTTATTGATATATTCTATTGATTGAGTATATGTTCTGTCTTCAATTTTCAAAACATTATGTCTAGTAACATCTTGTAAAACCCTTGACTCTTCATCATTGTGACCTTCACTAGAAAGGACATTGTTTTAAATATTTAAATGGGTTTCAACTGTGCTTATCATTCCAAATCCTTTTGCATTTCTATTTTCATGTGTTTCAAAATAAAATTTCTTCATAATAACTAAGTGAGTGGTGAACCTCTCAACCTCTTATGAGTATCTATTTTGTGAGGAGGAAGACCATTTTTCTCACAAAAATGCTATAGTAATGTTCAATTAAGGGAAGGAAAGCATGTAATGTGAAAAAATGCTATAGTAATGTTCAATTAAGGGAAGGAAAGCATGTAATGTGAATTGTTGTCATGTAAATCTAAGCACGTGGAATTTGAGTAGAAAATCAATTGAATTCTTTTGTTATGTCAACATGTAATATTATTTAGCTTTGTGTAATACCATTTGCAATGCATAAAATCTAAGTTACCATGGTTATGATGTACATAACAAGATGATATTCCCTTGATGTAATTAGAGAAGTGGATGTATGGAGATAATGGATATCTCCATTGAATGTGTGGAGGAGACTTGTGAGGTACTGCAGATGAGATTAATAGCTAACTAGAAGGTGGAAGGTGGTGGCCTTGAGGATGGGTGACAAGATTCCTTTTCTCTAATTCATCTACAAAGGTTTGATGACAAGTAAGATTAATATTAAAATCATGTCCATGCACATAGAAGGTACCCAATTTGGTACCATGACAAATATGGATTCTTTTGTATCTCTAATTCATTTGCAAAAAAAATAGTGAATGAGTGAGTTTAATATTAAAATGTCCACATAAGTGGAAGGTCCAAAATTTGATTCCATAACGAAGATATGTTACGACAAAATTACAAAAAACAAAATCGAAATCATATAGACAAACAAAAAAATAGAATAATACTTTAGATACCTAAAGAAGAGGAAAACTTAAGAAATCAAATGAAGAAGAAGAAATTAGTAGACACTTATCAAGTGAGGGATTCAACTTTGTGTTAACATTGTGCAACATTTTAGAAGATACCAAAATTTCCTCATAGTTTGGATTGCAGTGAAGCCAACTATAGAATATATTCATGACATGATCATGCTATTGTTCTTGACCACTTGAAGGTGACCTACTGTTAAATTTCCTTGATCTCCAATCCTAGTTATACATGAGTAGTCAATGATAGTCAAACACTATGTTCAACCATTGTGTTTAGCTTCCACAACATTATGTTTAGTATCATCTTGAACCCTCCATCACAGGAAATTCTGGTGCATGGTTTTGTAACCATAACTGCTACAATCATCCCACAATGGGTAACCTAACCACTTAAATAATCCTGCAATTGGAAACATTTTCAGTGACAAATGTATGGCTCAATGATTAATAGACAAGATGGCAGATGAACAATCATGATGATGTAGATTGTTTTCTACTGAGTCTTTCCCAAGAAAACAATGCCTATAGTATAATATATTTAAAGTGTAACTTATTAGACATTAGTATCCATGTTGTAATTGAAATTGTCAACATTGCACCAACCAATATTTATCATAACAATAGAAGTATCACTTTTCAAATGTTTATTAGATTTCTTTATCGCTAAAGAGTTGTAATGACCACATGTTGTGTTGTCCCCTTCCAAATCAACATTCAATATCTCATGATTATCTTTCATGTTATTAAACTTGATATATATCCAATTTGTTATAGATTAGTCAACAATTTTATTTTTTCCGAGAAATAATTTTCCTCATATGTATGCACTTAAACAAATAATGAAGAAGTTGGTACCTTACCAACATAATTTCGCTGATATTTTCCTTCTTCCCCAAGTCTAGGATGGATGATAATATTAATTATAAACCATAATAGTGGTTGGTAACCTCGTAGAACTTAGCGGGAATGGATCACACAACCTCCCTAGGGATTACAACTTAGGGAAAGAATTGAACCAACCAAGTTATTCCTCAGTCTACCAAACACAAATATTTATATCCAACCAACACATGATCCATAACCCAAATCAAGGATCAATAAATACAACTACAAAGGAAATTTGAATAAAGATCAATTGCCAATGAATGCACAACATTCTATGTGTTTATATACATGTAACTATTGAAAAACTCATTTGCCTCGACTCTAGAATAGAATAAACACATCATAGTAAAAATGACAAGATATTGAACAAGCATTCACCGAATTCATATTTAAAATTTTAAAAAGGAACAACCCATTACCTCCCAAAACAAAAGAACAAATAACAAAAACAACCATCAACAACACAAGTCCAAACACCTCCACAAGGAAAAAAATTACAAAAACGTTGACACACAAAAAAACATATATGATCATAGAGCATGTCATTTCCCTTGCTTGAGCACAAGACCAATACAATGTTTAAAATGACAACAATGCAAACCACACATACAAAACATGATATTTAAACAAAAGAAAATTATGCTTCACATGGTCATAATGGACTTAGAAACCAACATAAGTTTTAAGCTTTGCATTGGGCCTCCAAAACTTTATTTATATATTCAATCCCATATCCTCTCTAGAAATGCTTGTTGCAATGCCCCAAAACTAATGAGACATGCATGCATATAGTGAAATTACTTTGAACATGCTCAAACTATGAGAGACTAACATTAAAGATTTCATAACTCCTATATACAAAGTCTTTATGTGTGCAAGCTTCCCTTGTGATATCTCAGTAACTGAAAACTCACATTGCAACCACATATTGGTCAACAAAATTTCCAAAACAAACACATAGTATCACAAACAAAAACTTATCAAGTCAAATAGAAGCAAGAAGTTAGAAGACATGACAAATGAAGATCAACAACAAAAATACAAACAAGCGATGAATATAATAAATAGCCTACATTATGTAGGCATTCCAATGATCCCTCGAGACTAGAATGACAACAACACAATAAAAGAATTAACAACACTAATCATGCCTACAATGAACTATCAAGAACACGATGCATAATAATGCATTCAAAACCATCACAACACATATCTATGAAACATACTACATGAAAACAAAACCCTTATAAAATTAATTAAGGAGGAATTTCAAAAAGATATTAAAAGTGTACTTCAAGAAAAAGGGGCATATAAACAAAAAAACAAATACCATAACTATACAAACTCAACCAAAGCAAGACCATGAATTATAAAGGCAACTATAGTGTCGTTGTAACCAAAATGGACACTACACTATACTAAATATTGATAATAAGAGAAATAACAACATCGAAGTAAGAACAACGTTTGGGGGCACTTGCACATCCAAGGTTGGGATGCACTTGCAATTCTTAAATTATGAAGCGAGACATTTCCATGAAAATAATACCCAAAAGAGAAATATGTTTGATGGATAATATATTGGATTCTTACAATCGAGAAGGGAGACCCCTTCTATAACAAAAGTATTGCAAAAACCCTAACAAAACCCTATATTGTGGCCCAAGTTACCCTTAAGAGGTAATTAGGCTATTATTTGACTAATTAATCCTAAAACCACCAATTATGTATTTGATGCATTATTTAACATAAGTGGCCTTATACAAATATCAAAGGACTATATCAAACCATGAGCTTCCATACAAAATACCTCATAAATATATATTTATTGGCATACATATAAATGGTTGTGTTTGTTACACAACATGCCCTCCTCCTTGGGATGCTTTGTCCCAAAGCTCGAGGACCAAAGAGTAGCTAGACCACGTGTCTTCTTCTTTCAATATTTCTTTCATATTTTCTTGAATATTATCACATACATGTACTTATATGGATAAACTCTCTAAGAATAGTCTTCTTTAAGCATATAGGGGCTTCCGTAGTGCAAGATATTAGATATTATTTTTTGGATTAACTGAGTAGTGTAAGTCATTAATCTATGACCCATATCCACGAGTATTAGTTGCAACTGACCAATAATTCTCAGTTGCAAGCTAACTGGGCTTGATTGTGGGGAAAACTCCACAGTTAAGCGCGCTTGAGCCAGAGGCATCTTGGGATGGGTGACCACCTGGGAAGTCCTGGTTACTGGGTGCAAGCCCCAGAAGTGATGATTGATGTTATGTGATTAATTTCGTTGGTTTCAATCCCACTTCTTCACCCCTGTGAGCATCATCCGATGCAATGAGTGCTAAGTGGACTATTCAAATCATGAGAATTATTGGTCAGTTGTGACTAATACTCATGGATATGGGTCATAGATTAATGACTTACACTACGCAGTTAATCCCAACAATAATATCTAATATCTTGCATTGCGAAAGCCCCTATATGCTTAGATAATAAGAGTGAAGGGAGCTCTAACTGGGTAGTTCATAAGGCACAATACTTGATAAGGTTTTGCAAATGGGGTAGCAAGCTAAGTGGGCTTGATTGTGGGAAAAAATCCACAGTTAAGTGTGCTTGAGCCAGAGGCATCTTGGGATGGGTGACCACCTGGGAAGTCCTAGTTACCGGGTGCAAGCCCCGGAAGTGATGATTGATGTTATGCGATTCATTTCGTTGGTTTCAATCCCACTTCTTCACCCTCGTGAGCATCACCCGATGAAATGAGTGCTAAGTGGACTATTCAAATCATGAGAATTATTGGTCAGTTGTGACTAATACTCATGGATATGGGTCATATATTAATGACTTACACTACACAGTTAATCCCGGAAATAATATCTAATAGTCTTGTTTGATGAAGTCATTGACAATATTGAGTTGTTAATGCTCAAATGGGTCATGCGTGTCCATATATGGTTCGACCAAGATAATAGGAACCATCATATCATACATATTATCTACATATATGTAAAGGTTCACAATGAGGCTAGAGAAGATATTGTCAATGTGGATTATTTGCGTGGAAATCTCCCTTTCATTTCATGCTCATAATTCCCTTCAATGGATTCTTCTCCTACTTCAACTAATACATTTTTCTCAATGTAAGATTCATCATAAATATGAAGAATTTTATGGAAGATAACTTTGGAGATCATGTTTGTCTCTTCTAAATCCTCTTGATGTGGATATTCATCATTGATAGGAGTAAGTGAAGGTGGAAGAAGTTGTCTTCACATAATTGGAAGATGTCTAAAATACCATTCATCACAAGCCTCTCATAAATCTAACCATGCGTCTATTTATTTTCTATATTCCCCTTTTATATGGATTGATGTAATAAATTTAGCACATAAATCCAATATTTTTCTATCACATCCTTGCTAGCGATATTTGAATATGCTCTCACTTGATTTTAAATGATCATATCACTTCTTCATTACAAACTCAAATCAAGCATGTAATACATTAATATAAAGATAAGAAGATGAACTCATCAATGGGTAAACCAAATTTGAGACGATCTTCCAATATAGAGATGAGAAACCTAAATTTGTAGCCGCAACTATAGTGGAAATAGTCTAAAAGTAATATATTTTCGATCTTCAATATCTTGGTCATATGACCTTTGATTTGAGTTTTTTTTTTTTTTTTAAATCACATATTTCTTTAGTAGAATCCAAATCACCAACTTATTTATGAATAATTTTCTTAAAAAGTTACATCAAACGTTCTAAGTGTCATGACCCTAATTTCCATACCAAAAACACACCTAAAAAGTGACCTTCAAACTTTGTTATCTTTGTCATTTAACCACTAATTTGGATGTTTTTATTTTTTTGAAACTGCATTTTTTTGGAGTAGAATATATAATGTAATTGGTTCTAAAGATTCTTCTAAAAAAGTTTTAAAAAATGATCTATATGTCATTATCCTAATCTTTTTTGTTTTCCCTTCATTTTTTTTACAATGCACAACTAAAGTGAAATCAACCTACTCTGATACCACCATGCAGTGTCCTTGTAATCAATATGGACACTATGCTATACTAAATACGAATACTAAGAGAAATAATAACAATGAAGTAAGAACAAGGATTGGGGGTGTTAGCTCCCAAAATGAACCCGTCCCTATGGTCGCATTTTGTGGTGGATAGCATGGCTATTGGTAGTTTTCTCAAATTGGTTTTGAGTTTTTCTCGCTGCAAGACTTAGGTTTTGATTTTTGTCTTAGAAATAAGATGACCCATAAAGGTCTTCTCTTTAAAATTTTCATAAAATGTTTTCAACAGTTAACGCGTGCTTAAAAGATGATGGTTAGCTGGTGAAAGGGGCGACTTTCAATAGCTAAGGAACATTTCTCACAGGTCGTTAGCTGGTGAAAGCGGGGATTTTCAAAAATCCAAAGAGTGTTTCTCACGGGGTGTGCGTTGGTGAAAGTGGTGACTTTCAACAGCTAAGGAGCATTTCTCATGAGTTGTGCGCTGGTGAAAGCAACAGTTTTAAGTCTCTCTATTGTTTCCTCTGTTTCGATGATCATATGCAACAAGGTGCTCATCATCAGTCTCGGCTTTTACTTCGCCACAACATTGACCAGCTGTTAATATGAAAGATGCAAACACCGAAGATCAAGTGAGATGGTTTCTTAGGACTCTGTACAGATCTGGAATGACTGCAAGAGCAGATGTTATGATTATGTTTCCATGGAATCCTATTCCTATACAGATCTTGAGGGCGATTGACGAAAAGAACATGAGCTTCATGAAGTTGTTTACCACTTTAATCAAGGAGACTTCTGCGCAACAAACAATACAGATTTATTCACCTGATCGAATTTCACAAAGAGTTCCAGCTCTAAGAGCTTCATGCAATGGCTATAGTTCAGGTTTGAGGGAAGGACTTCCATACAGGTGGTCGTCATTGCCTAGATCTTGTTCCATTGAAGTTCAGCCTGGTCAATTGGATCCATCTAGAATTAGCAAGATGGAACAGAAAGATCATTTATACTGGCTTGATTGATACTATACTTTCCAGTCACTTCATGGTTCATATGTAAGAGACAA
>ML826360.1:60960-75967 GCA_009831015.1 Picea engelmannii | reverse complement strand
TGTAAAGCAGTTTTTTCATAATCCAACTTTTGAGTCCACGAATAGTTATCCCCTGTCAAGATGATTTCGGTCAGAAACCCTTTGTTAAAATCCATTTCTACACAAATCCGAGTGTACGTTCAGATGCTGCACTTTTCTATTCCAAGGCTTCTAAAATGAAACCTTCCTAAAGCATTACCAATGGCACAGAGAGAGGATAAGCCCCACAAATGTAGGGGTAGATTTGGGAGCCTAACCCAAACAAGAGTTGAAGATAACAAATCTTTCAAAGGTTCAAATGAAGGAGACCAAGGCTTCATACATAAACCGAAACTGCCCAAGAACTAAAGATCGAATCTTTATCATCTTCAAGATCAAACTCAATAATGAAAAACCCTTGAGCACAAGGGTGAATGAAAACATCACCTTTCAAAATTGGCAACCAAGATCTCGATATCCAATCATGAAGATGAACAAGACGTGGCCAGAGACCATTGAAATGACAGATGATTGTCGTGGAACTGAGACGAGCTAATTTGGTAATAACAACCTTCCTCGTATGGATGGAAGGATCCAGGGCCTCTTGCACCAAACAAAATGGAGGAAAGGCGTTCCTCTTAACCACATCGTGGAAAGAGATACCATGAATGACGGTGGAACCAGAGGGCGAACCCTTGAGAGAGCACATCGACGACCCAGTAGAGGATCCATAATGGGCAGAATTGAGGCTTAGAGAAGTAGATATGAGGCTTGGAGCTGCATTGTTGGATGAGGGAGCTGCCATCGTCGAGGGAGGACCTACAAACAACAAAGGCAGAGGATGCAAAATGGCCCCGAGCAGGTCTGTGGGCAACCAAGGCTAAACCCTAACCGTCTGAGCCAATGCACAGAGAGGAAACAACATCACTCTTAATATTTCATTCAAAAAGTTAATTGCACAAGGACATGTTACCAATAAGTGTGACAATTATGCCCCAGATGGGGTGACACGTAGACCTACATGGCCACTCGGCTTAGCACTGAACCATGGCTTAAATGCTGCAAGTCGCTCCCCATCTCTTCAGTATTAACGATGGGAGCAGGCCATTACAACAGACCTACGGATGAGAGACTTCTCCCTCGCGCGAAGGAGTCGACACTGCAAACATTAAATATGGTCGAGTTAAAGAGGAGCCAGGTGTATCTGTCCCACGAAAATATGATAGCAAGGAGGCTCGGACACAGTTGGTTCATTCTTGCGCTGAACCTCCCTGCCGACTGCAAGCTCTGGTGTGTCTGTATCTGTATCCCGTTGAATTCGATGGCATCTTCTATTCACTCCTCCTCCACAATGCCAAGGGAGCAAGGAAAGCCTCGTCGCGGTTCGGCTTGGCACACTGATGCTGCTCAACGACAGAGAAGGCAGCACATGGATCGAGCACTCTCGCTGGCAAATTCTATCCTTCGACAAAGAGCGAGAGTCACCCATCTTGCACTCCATGCCACCAAAATTCAATTTGCAATGGAGAATATAGCTCAGACTCCACCGGCTTTGGACAATTGGCAGCCCACAGACACTAAGCGAGTAGAAATTCATGCAAATGAGCCTGAAACACAAGCTGGAAGCAGCTTGAGGGAAAGGCTCGAAGAAGCTCTCCCAACCGAAGAAGATAACATCGCGAAGGCCCTGAATCCCCAAGCAACAGACACGAAAAGGGGGAGGCTCTGTGAAGACTGCCCAACTTGCTATGTCGAGGAGGTGCCATGCGAGGACGAGGTCTTGAAAAGGACCTGTGCGGTAATGGTGCACCACACATACATTGCCGCCATGGAAAAGAACGAGGCCAGAGCCGAAGTGGAGAAAGGAACCTCAGGCGAGGCAACAACAAACGAAATGCATGCTCCACTCCTTCGCGCAACACACATGGATCTAGTGTTCAAACTTCGAGGCCAAATGGAAGACCAGGAGCACAGAGCCTTCCACATGGGACAACGCTTGGACCTTCTCCTGGACGCTTACTCCAACGCTCCAGTAAAACGAAAATGCCCAACGTGCGCACAACCGTTTGTCATTTAGGCCAAATCCGCGTGTCAGGAGGGCGAGGGCGATAGGTCACAGGGTATTTGAGCTTGTCATTTTTAGTCTGGTTTTCAATCTTGTTGTTCAGAGTTAAGACGATCTACTGCCATCTATCCTGGTTTCCTTCGAGCAGGATAGATGGCGAAACAATATTTTGACTTATCTTCGTAGACATGCTACAAGTGCCCCAAACTGTGTTGGTTTCCGGTAAAATGGCAGCGCATTTGGTGGCAACAGTAAAGATATATCTCTCTATATTTTTGTCAACTTAATATAGCAGGTAACACCCCTTTTTTACTTAAAAAAAATAAAATAAGTGTGACAATTACATATTGGTTGAATTTTGATTAGTGTGGACCTTTACGTTGTCCCATTTTGTATGACGAGGGGTCAATTATTCATATACAATAAAAATTGTTTCTTATTTTATTGCATTGTTGAACGTTGTGTTGTTGATTAATTAATATATGGATGATTTACATTGTTACAAATAATAGAGGTGTAATATGTTGAATATTGCATTAATGCAATTATTGTATCAAAACACAATAACAAAAATATACAAATCGATATTATTATAAAAAATATTTGATTTTGAAATGATTAATTGAAAATTTTTAAAAGATAAAAATTAATTAAAATATATACACATCGATGCACTGTATTCTTTTGAACTCACTAAACGATGCATTTTATGAGTTATATGTGTTGGTGCTTATTACTTACAATGAAGCATTGGTGCTAAAAAATGTGAGAAAGCACCGCAGATTTAAACGATATAATGTACAATTATATGCATGGTTCAAAATATTATGGTGTGCATAATTACAATATGCACCTATGCTTTACATATAATATACACATCGATGCTTAGTAACAAGGAATGGCGCCGACATCTCACCTCAAATGTTTGAAATTTTACTTCCCTTCGTTGCACATGGTAATACATGCACCGATGCGTACAAATTATATGAGCATTGGTGTGCCATAAAACAAAAAGAATGATCCAATGTGTAGTGTTTATACGAGCACTGGAGCTTCATGAAACAAAAATATGAACTAGTGTGTACATAAATGAAAAAAGCACCAATGTTGCATACAACAAAAAAGGCAGACCAATGTGTAATAATTATCAATTTTTGGAATGCTCCAAATTCTACTCGAGCATCCAAATCCGGGTCGATAGCAGCAAAAACATCTCTAAATAGGGTTCTAGCACCATGCCAAATGTGTCCAGAAAAGAAAAGGAGAGCAAATGTAGCATGTCCGAAAGTAAACCAACCCCTTGAACTACTACAAAAAACACCATCGGATTTTCGAGTAACACGATCTAATTTAAAAATTTCACCTAATTGAGCACGTCTAGCATATTTTTTTACTATAACAAGATCACCAAAACTGACCCTGTCAAGTCCACCACCATAGAACTCAACAGTTACACCTACTTGTTCAACACTATACTTTGATTCTGCCCTCCTAAAAGGAACATCGACTTTCACAATTCCTTCTTTGTTTACCAGAACTACTGGAAATGTTTCGAAAAAGGTAGGCATACGATGTACAAAAAGCTCATTGCCCTCCTTATCTTTGAAGACAAGGTAATCAACCAACAATTATTCCATCTCCATTGTCCATCGCACCTGCTCTGAATAACCCCTCCTTAGTTGTATTATTAATAGTGTCGTCACCCTTGTAACCTTATTTCCTTCATTTCGAAAATATTAAACCATGTCTTTCAGTGATGCGAGTGATGAAAACTGGTCCAAATGCGTCTACCTTTATACATGTACTTTGCCCTGCCCGAGAATGCTAAGGAACGGAAGTCCCTATTTCTCCTCACTATTAACAGTTCAATATTGATGCATACCCGAACCCTTCAAGATAGAGGGGCAAATTGATGTGTCACAGGTGGGCATAGATAACTATAACTCACTATTAATAGCTATCAGGTATTGATTCGTACCTGAACCCTTTTGAAAAACCGTACCCGAGCCCAGATGAATAACAAAATTAGAAGTGGGCCATTAGACAACACTGGTGCTTTTTTTTTTTATCTTTGTGTACACATCAATGCAATTTACTTAACAACGCATTGGTGCGTTTTACCAAAACAAGCATTGACAAAAAACCTCCTCCTGCCCAATTTTTTTTAGTTATATGGAACATCCGTTAAAATCTCCTCTACGAAGATTGGAACATAAGTCCACCAAGAAGTTCGCTTGTCCACATCCATAAATAAAAAAG
Organism: Picea engelmannii; assembly: GCA_009831015.1. Taxonomy (NCBI): domain Eukaryota; kingdom Viridiplantae; phylum Streptophyta; class Pinopsida; order Pinales; family Pinaceae; genus Picea; species Picea engelmannii. The sequence continues at coordinate 71,685 of ML826360.1, read as the reverse complement.
GAACATAAGTCTAGCTAGTAGCTATATAAAACAAGTGGCTTCACATACACAATTTCAAAGAAATACTTGACGTTGTAAATTCTATAGAAAGTGCCTAAAAACCTTACAATCCTAAAAAACATAGAGAATTAACCCATGATAAGGTTATTGTCAACATCATCTATTACTTCTTTACCACTATCCAACACCTGTACATTCAAGTTCGGGAGTTGGTGAACCGAGGTATCCCTGAACTGGTTGGCTATAGAATTCACCATCAAAATCGAGGGCCATCTCACTTCCTTTATGTCAATTTGAAAGTGATACTTCGAAGAGCGTTGCATCCTACCTCCAATTCACTAATGTGCCTCCTCAGTTGCCCCAAAATCCCCATGATAATTTACCATTGTGCTGAAGTGTTTGTCTCCTAATCCTAAATTTTATTGGACAATGATTGAATTGAGGCATTATTGCCATCAATTTTTCCTTCCTACCTTCTTATTGTTTGATGTATATCCTCCCCCGAGTCCATGAGAGCATTGAGATGAAATAGACCACTAGAAAAATTACGCTTAGGTTGAGAATAAATGAGAACGTCGAGCCCGAACCAGTAATCCCCTTCTTTTGTCACTGTAAAGGGTGACTGCATAAATAATAGCCCACCCCCCCACAAAAAAAAAAACTAAAAAAAAAATGTCCAAATTGATTTAGAATTCCTGATTGAGTGCACAAGGAAAAAAAGGTGGTTAATTTCCTAAAGGGAAACCTAGAACCTCAAGACCAAAGTGGGATTGTCCCACATATAATATGACCACACCAAATTAAGCGAAACCACAATGAATACAATGTCGACGGTAGGGTCGACACTTAGTTCAAAAATACCCTCCAATATAAAAGGACATTAAAGCGACCACTTACCCAAGAGTTCATAGAGTTGAGAGCCACTAGACCATAGAGCCTAGAACCACCAATCTGTAGGGCTAGAGCCAAGTTGAAAGATACCAATATGTAGAGTTGAGAGCCAAGCTAAGGGTCACCAACCAGAGTCATAGGATAAAATGACATAGACACCAACAGATCAACTCTATTGCCATGGTCTTAATCCTACCTCGACCATGAGAGGAAACAAGTGTTAAATCATAATTACATAAGTTATGAGTTTGGGGCAAGTGACATGGGAGCCATCGCCTCACCCCAAAGAATATACCATGGATTTTGTCATCGATGCGATGAGCCAAGTGTCTAGATGATTTGATCTTAGCATCATGGAAATGAGCCAATTTTCCTAGTGTTGCCTTGTTTGCGTATTTGTCCGCGATTTGATTGTTTTCTCAAAGCACATGATAGAATCTCACACTGGGAATAAGAGACAAGGCTTGTCGAATCTTGATAAACATCGATGCTAACTTGTAATCCAAGGGGTTTGTTCCTAGAACCAAATGTTTAATGACATTCCATGAATCCCCCACCACAAATAGTTTTTGAATATGTATAGTGTTATCAAGCCTCAAACCTTATAGGAGCACATAAGCCTTTGAAAGGTTGCTAGAAGCAATTCCAAGACTCCATGCATGAGAATATTCAATTACTCCTCCCGGGTTAATGAGAACCCCACTCGCACCTACCACCCCAATAAAAGCCCAAGAATTAGACAAAGAGAAAGATTGTTTTTTCCAGCCAATGATATTTCCCCTAGATCTTCCTAGGGCATCAATAAAACTAAAGTCCCATCCATTCAAAAGTTTAGATAGGTCCATTACCACCTCGTTGATCATTAATTATTGTAGGAAAATGATAGAAGGGTTGTGAGTATCGATCAATCTTTTTATGGCCAATTTTTTTAGAGGAATTGGCCAGTCCTTGACAATTTAAGGTGAGAAGGATCATTTGGAAACATCCCCAGGGGAATTTGCTCTAGAAGCCCCAATTAAAGACAATTGTTTACCACTTCGAACTTCAAAGTTTGCTTGCTTATGAGCCATTAATAAGTATGATTTCCTCCCCCTCCGGGAAGGTTTTGATTCTTTTTCTTCAAGAATTCCTAAACCTTCTCCTACACCTTCCAAGAAGGGAGTGGCTCCTCTAGATTTGGGCCTAAAATTATACTTTACAACTTTAGAGGATCGTGGGTCCTAATGAGTGTCTGCATTAGAAAAGAGACCAAGAGAGTTTACAAAAGATTAAAGAAAAAGAAGCTTCTCTTAAGTTCCACCTAGTCCATCAAGACGAATTAGGGGAGAGGGCTTAGGCTCATTAATCCTTGATAGACTAGGCAAAAAATCACCCGATTGGTTTTCAATGGGATTTTTTAAGCCCACCTCCCAAGAGCCAAAGAATAAATGTTGAGACTTTTTAATATGAACAAAGGAAGGAGTAAGAATGTGCTTACCCATGGACTCCGAGCTATCCTATACACATATGGGAGGCTCAAGGTGCTCTTTTTGTTGGGTTGCAAGGTGCTTAACTAGAGAAATCGACTAGGGGATGATCTTTTGAAGACTTGTGAGACCTTCAACATCTTGAACCTTTTTCATAGGAGACTGAAAATTTCCTCCACCCTCCATCTATTCTTTACAAATTGTGCTTTTCTGTTTGAAGGGGAGAGAACATTCCTTCGCAAGGTGCCCATAAACATGGCATCGACCACACTTAAATGGGATTCTCTCATAATCCAATGTTTGACAAAAAACTGCAAGTCCCTTCCTAATCATTATTGAGTATGCTAGACCCTTTGAAAGCTCCATGCTAACCATAATTCTGGACATTCCCATGTAGCTAGGGTCCCTATAAAAGTTTTCTACATTGTAGAATGATCCCAGGGCATTTCCAATTTCCTTAAAGACTTCGTCAGACCACAAGATTATTGGGAGGCCTAGGAGCCTAACCCAAACTATAATGAAATCCACGTGGGCCATTTTTGCATCAAATTTTAGGTGCCACTTCTTCAGAAAGAGGGCTAGAGAGCTCCATGTCCAACGTGCTTTGATGATTTTGTTTGCATATTCTCCTGAACAAAGTATCCATACCAACCAACCTTTGTCCAAAACCATATTGTGTGGGGAGTAACCTAATATATTTGCAAAGTTTCCTTTGCCCAAGATTTTAGGGTTTTGCTGCTCATCATCTTGCTCGGGAATCGATCCATAATGGCCGAATCCTCAAGGTCCATAATTCCATGGAGCTTTGCGTTCTCTCCTAACTCCAAATTTACTACCTTTGCTTATCTTTGCACACTTGCAATTCATCCTGGTTTTCTCCAAACCTCTTGATCCCAACTCCTCCTGGTTAGAAGACATGAATTTATAAGAGAGAGAACCTCTCATCAATTCACCAAATAACATACCTCCAATGAAACCCATGTCTTCAAAACCTCCTACTATTTTTGAAACACCCAGAGTTGAAGAGCTCATTAAACTTGGTAATAGGTCCAAGGGCATTTCACCATAGGTGTTTAATGGGGATGATGATTTCCCTTGTGTTGGGTGTACCAACAGATCTATGTTCAAGCTTAGGGAGTAAAATCCCTAATCCTCTAGGTACTCCAAGAGCAAAATCCATGATCTTCTAGATACTCCCACTTGTGCTTCCTTGACTTCATTCCCGCAGGGAATTGTTGGCTTAACAATGTGGATGCAACAGGTTCTGATGTCATGTTCATTGACGTTTCCACTTCCACATTTCAATTGCTTAGAAGTTCCCATATCAAACCACCCAGGATAGCTAAAGTGTCCTCTTCCAATAGATTAATTCCATTTTGGGTTGGCTGTGGTGGAGGAGGGTTGAAACCATGATACAAATCCACTGGAGCAAACCAAATTTATTGGCCTTTTAGGGGGTCATCCATGTAGTCGACGACCTCTTCATCCATTCCATCGAAGCTGTGGTGAGACTCATAGTAAAAACCCTAATCTTTACGCTGCAGTAAAAACCCTAACCTTCACATTAATCCTCCAACCAATGAGAAAGTTACGAGATTTTTTTTTTTTTTGTTAACATTGTCATTTTCTCCTCCTCGTGCTCTTCTACTGAGTCTTACAAGCACCATAAACCCCAACCACAAAGATCTTAACTAACATTAAAAATGTTTAATCCATTGTGGTAGATTTGTAGATGGACTCCGCCCACACTTCACTAAGTGACATAATTAACCAATCTAAAGGATCAATTACCGACTCTTCTAAACTAAAAAGTTATATATATATATATATATATATATATATATATATATATATATAATTGAAATGCCTACTTTAATATATAAGGCAAAACATGAGTTATACAATATTTTGATATAAATAAAATATGTAAAAGGCAAAACATGAGTTATATAATATTTTGATATAAATAAAATATGTAAAATAGATATTTATATATAATGTAAAAAAATATAAACATTTAATAAATATAATAATAATAACAATAATGTGTTTTTAAGGTCACGACAAAGATAGACACTAAATTGGTGTATGCGATCCCCTTATTGGTGGGATAAGGGATCCCATATGCCTAGCAATTTGACTGCTAAAGTCTACAGAGATTACCTCTTGTGGATTTGAACCTATGATCTCCAAAGAAAAAAACACATGTGGTCAAAAACCTATAACAAAGAAATAACTTATTCAAAGCAATCTTGAAAATAATGACAAACATTTTTTCCTATCTTATAATCTCTAAATTAAACTTGATTTCTTTACCATTTCTCTTTTATTTTGGTAGTTTCACTTGTCTTCAATTACTTTTATTTAATAAATACTTAACAAACAAACTAAATTGAAAGTTACTCTGCTAATATTTCAAATGCATTATGACTTCTCACATTGTACATTTCATAGTGTTTCCATCTTCACCCCCCAAAAAAACCAAGAACCTTTTTCATCTCCTCACTTTATAATACTTTATTTTTAGCATCTTCATAGACAATAGTTAGTTGGGTGAGTCTAATAGTTAAGAAAACTTGTTTCATTCTACAAAATCACATATTCAAATTTAAAATATGTGCACAAAAATTTCTTTGCTAAAAAAATTCCTCATCCCATAAACAAGGAATATCATACACTAATTTAATGTGTATGATCAATAAAAACATTTCACATTTTACATACACCAATTTATAACAATCCTACACCAATTTATAACAATCCTAGGTTAATTCAATCCACTTCACGTAATAACTTGAGAGAAAAGCCGTCGAGGAAACGAGCGCGCCCATTTCACGTCAACCGACGGAAATTAACCCTGAAATCTCAAGGGAGCAAAACTTATCCCAGCCCCTTACGAAAATCTTAATTTGTCCAAGAGCCGAACCGGATTAGGGTATCCTGGGCTTCGCCGCCAGAAATCCAGCTCGCCGTTCAATCTCAGATCGGCCCGCGAACATAACTAAACACCCAATTTGCCATTCCTTTTAAGGCAAGCATATTCCCTTGAAGTAAGCATAATCTGTACTAGATTTTCTTACTTTCTGTGGTTTGCCCCCTCTGTTTCATCTTTTTCCGCTGCTTAAAGATTTGCTTTGTTTCTGCAGAAGAGCTTGAACGGAGACTCGATCCGACGACCTAATTTTTAGCAATGGCGACCACGACGCCGAATCTAGAATGCAGAATGTATGAAGCAAGATATCCGGAAGTGGACATGGCCGTCATGATTCAGGTTAAGAACATCGCAGACATGGGGGCCTACGTTTCCCTTCTGGAGTATAACAACATCGAGGGAATGATTTTGTTCTCCGAGCTCTCTCGTCGGCGTATTCGTAGTGTTAGCAGTCTCATTAAGGTCGGCCGACAGGAGCCCGTGATGGTTCTGAGGGTCGACAAGGAGAAGGGTTATATCGATCTCAGCAAGCGTAGGGTTTCGGAGGAAGATATTCAGGCCTGCGAGGAGAGGTATAATAAGAGCAAGCTGGTGCACTCGATCATGCGACATGTGGCCGAGACTATGCAGCAAGACCTAGAGGTGAGTAGCCTGTAACCTCCCCCCTCTTAATTATAGGTAATCGCTTTTGTTTGGTCTCTGCGGAGCATTGAACCCCGGCTTTTACATTTAACATGGTTGGGCGGGGGACTCCTTGAGATTTGATCTTTGGACGTCTGCCTTGAAAGATGGAGGATGCGTGCTTTTGTCAAAAAGCCAATAGTTGGACCCCTGAGTAACCTATCTTTCATTTTTATGCTCTTTAATTCATTATTGTTTAAACCCTAAACCTATACTTATGTAATCTTATTGAATATAAACCCTAAACCTATACTTATGTAATCTTATTGAATATAAACCCTAATTATTACGCTGCTATGGCAATTCAGCGTTTGATGATTGATGTAAATCAGTGAAGCGGTCTGAATAATGGTCGTCTTATTCTGAAAGTTTATTCGGACTATACTTTGTTCTTTGATAGGTTTAGATCGATGCTTCAGTTAAGCTAACTGCATAAGCTGTAAAACCGAATAATTTCATACATAGTGTTTGCCCATTGAACAGCTAAGTCTTCCTGTCGTGTTTCGTTTGAATGCCCGAAAATTTAAGGATCCCCTCCTTTCACAGTATAAACTTTTGAATAACGTTCCGAGCTTTGGATTTTCGTTTTGTACAAAAAAACAAGTCCACTAAGATTTTACGAATCAATACAAATGTACACAGAATTACAAAAGGTGGCCTTGGTGTTAGTTAATACTTATTCTTTGCTTGGCACCAGACGAGAGAATGGCCGGCAAGGTCTTCATAGTACATAGATAAGATTTGAAGCTCATTCTCCTCACAGTAGTTGCCTCCTATTTGCCATTTAACCACTGGCCATTGGACCAAAAGGTTGCCTGTTAGAGAGACCAAGGAGTCTGATCTCGAAGATTACAAAAACAGTCGAAGATTACAAAAACAGCCAAAGCGCTGTTAAATCTGCCAAAAGAGCTACTTGAACATATTATCAACTGAAGATATATCTTGTTGCTTAAACTTTCTGAAAAGAAACTGTGTGAGAGTTTATGTAACGTCCGACGTTTTGAGTAGTCACTCCACCCATCATCAAGGACGAATAAAACTATTATGAACAGAAGATATACTGTCAAAAAGATTTATTACAATAGATCTGAGGAGGGTAGCAGAAGAACTTGAAAAAATAAAGGGGGAGCTGGAGAAGTTGGTTGCTGTCTCGGTCTTCCAAATCTGAATCATCCAAACCAATCCTTGGCAGCCCCTCTGCCAGCTATGTTATAGTTCATATTCACCTGATGTTTTGTAAAGATTCTATCCCAAGCTTTAGACTTGGTAGTTGTTGCCAGCTGTCTTTTGGTTCATATATACCTGATATTTCGTAAAGATTCTATCCTAAGATTTAGACTTTGTAGCTTTTATGTGTTTCTTTTTCGTGTGTGTGTGTGTGTGGCATTGTTTCTCATAATCACAATCTTGAAGTACATTTTTCAAATTTGTTCAGTATGTGATCAACAAACCCCTTTGATCATTTTCATTGTTGATTGAAGTCTAGATGAAATCTCATATCTTATGTTATAGTTCATATTCACCTGATATTTCGTAAAGATTCTATCCTAAGCTTTAGACTTGGTAGCCGTTGCCAGTTGGCTTATGGTTCATATTTACCTGATATTTCGTAAAGAATTCTATCCTAAGATTTAGACTTCGTAGCTTTTATGTGTTTCTTTTTCGTGTGTGTGTGTGTGAATGGCATTGTTTCTCATAATCACAAACTTGAAGTACATTTTTCAAATTTGTTCAGCATGTGATCAACAAACCCCTTTGATCATTTTCATTGTTGATTGAATTCTAGATGAAATCTCATATCATATTTACTAATGTCACTAGCTTATCGAGAAGATGATTTTAAAAGTTGAAAGTTAATCTCTGAAAGAATAAAAAGTATAATGTCATGGTTTCAAAACAGGAACCTCAAGTTGCCACAATGATCTTGGAGTTTAACACTATTATGCTAATACATCTCGACAATGTAAATGCTTTTGCATGTTTTCCATGTTCCAACATATTTCTTCTAAGTTTTCACTATAGGCCAAAAGGGATTTGTAGTGTACATGGTAGATTGCCAGTCAATGACATTGTAAAATAACAACTATGTAGTTCAAGTATATAATATATTAAGAAATATTGAATGGAGACGTTCCATACAATGTATAAAGAGGTGTATGTTAGAATATAATGGATGTGCTCGTTTTACCATTGACAATATCACTATTGTCACCCAACCATAGGCCGAAGCCACCCTCCGAGCACCTTAACCTTGACAGAGAATCACTCNGGAAGAAAACCCTAGGCTAGATAGCCAAACAAAGGGTAGCGCACCTTTCCCCAAGGATATCGCACCAACAAGAGCTGATTAGATAGTCCAAACTCTAACCAAGAGATAGTCCAAGCCAAACGTGACCTGCTAGCTTCTGCAGCTGCAATGGCAACTCTCCTCCAAACCTGTGCACAAAACTGGGCACTGCAGTGCGCACAAGTGTTGCTCTGCAATTCTGAGACTGCCTGCAAGAATGAAGACTGGCCTCCTGTATTTATACTAAATCTGGCTAATTGCCTCTATCGACTTCTCATTCTGGGTATCTGTCTATTCAGTATATATTGATTCTTCTGGTTGACTTCTTCTCTTAGAGGCTAATAACATAATATAAATTATCCTCTAGAGCCGACATTTCTTCTAGGGTTATTAGCCAACTCATTAGGGTTTCTTCTTGCTTTTCAGAGTCTTCTATTCCCGTTAGGTTTACACGTGGAGGTAAATACCTCTCGCAGCTACCATAATATCAACACTGCCTCCTAGCTAGGGAGGTATTATAGGTAATGGTCTTGAGCACAAACATACCATTCACCTGGTAGCATCAACATAGTTGTATAGACTATCTCATGACTAGATCATGAGCACCATCATCACCATCAATGTCATCAGCCGTATCATCTCTCGAAACCATACTCCATCTGAGTAATTAGACATGATGCTTAATAAGTCACTCACACCACAAAGTGATACAAGAGCCATTCTTCTAATCTGGACATATGTCCTAGAAGAGTAAATGTTCTGAACCATTTTCCTTCTGGGAAATCTCCGTCCTTTGATCATCCATCTAGCTGATAATCATTTCCAATACTGCTGATAGTCTTCAAGGCAATCGGAACAAAATAGAACACAATTGTGTCTATCCATAGTAGTATATAACTACAATCCAGTGGTACACTACCACACCAAGTAACACACAAGTACTTTATCAAACAGTGGAACACATCCACCACAGTAGTATACATCTACCGTCATACAATCTTCATAACAATCATCTGATACCAACATGCACAGAAACAATGTTATGATATAAACTGAATCATCTGGGCCATTCTTCCACTCACATCTGTGAGATCTCGGAAGAGCATCTGCCCTCAAAAGTAAGACATCAATGATGATCTATCTGGACTATTCTTCTCAAGCAAGGAAGAATGATTGTTCTGATTTCAGAGCTTGGACCATTCCTCACCCTGGGCCATTCCTCCGACACTAAACAAAGTGTAACTTGGAGAGAATGAATCTGCCCTAAGGAATGCCTGTCCCTGATTGCTGAGCCTGGACCAATCCCCACCCTGGGCCATTCCTCCGGCACTAAACAAAGTGCAACCTGGAGAGAATGAATACACCCTAAGGAATGACTGTCTGAACCATTTCCCCTGTTAACCACAAGAGGAAAAAACTGTCTTGTACCAACCTCCAAAATGGACCATTCCTCATGTTAACCACAATGAGAAATCGCTGTCCGACGAGGCGGGCCAGTCTTCTTGAGTAACCCTCAAGAAGAGAGACTGCCCTAGACCACTCCCCATGTTAACCACAATGGGAAGTTGTTGTCTATGGTACATCAACAATCTGGACCATTTTTCGAACTGGAAAATGTTTGCCCGTTAGAAATCTCAATCCACTTTCCGAACTAGAAAGGAAACTGCTCATCTTGGACCATTTTTCGAACTGAAAAATGACTGTCCATAAGTCAACACATAACAGTGCTCCCTCCCAACCTGGGAGTCATCTCTTCCTTTTTCAATAAGGAAGTTGTTTCCACGAGCTCCAACTTGAGTACACAAATTCTTTCATCTTGGACAAAAGCTTTACCAAAATGTCTGCTTATCTGCTCATTTGTGGGGATGGATATGTATTGGAGAACCTCTTTCTCCTTTCTGGACTTCATCATGGATAATGTAATGCTTGATTTCAATTGTACTTCGGTCTGGAATACTGGTTTTCTCTGAAGGCTTCATGTAGCTCTGATCAATAAAGTATATCAATGTTGGAACACTAGAACATATCCATGTGGCACTTCTTCTGTCATCATGAGATCTGATCTTCTGAGTAATCATCTTGATACAATATCTCTGTTATAGAAAATCTTCACCACGCTTCTGCTGTGCACTGGAGGTTCTCCACCAAGTTATCTTTTTCCATCTGCATACAAGGGTCTCTTTCTGGTATGCTTCAAAGTCTCGAGGTTGCTCTTTATACGCTCTTTGTTCAATTGTTCTGGAGAACAGTCTTTGCATTTATCTGATGTAGAACTCCAACTCATGGATGTTGCGGATGATATAGTGACTCATGTAGAGGTATGTTTGGTCTACTGGAACAAGTGGTCATCATAGTCTTCTCCCTCCATCTGGGAGAACCTCTAGTTCTGGATCTTGCAAAGCTTTTATTCATAAGTCTTCCATACACTGTTCTTCATCATGACTTTCAGTTCCTCTGCTTGATTGCTT